>PVHY01005510.1:0-82506 GCA_004024945.1 Uropsilus gracilis
CCTTCCTTCCTTCTCTCTCTCTCTCTCTCTCTCTCTCTCTCTCTCTCTCTCCCTCTCTCTCTCCCTCTCTGTTTCTCTCCCTCTCCCCCCATCTAGTCTCTGCTCCTTGCCTCTTTGCTTCTGGTCCAACCCCTGTTCCAACTCCCTCTTCTGGAAGTTTAACTGCCACCCCAAGGAGGGGAGGGGCTAACTGCCACTGCACAAGGGGGGAGAGGCACCTAGTTAACTGCTACAACCCAAGGCAGGAGGAGGGTCACCTAGTTTCATTCCTACTTCCTGTGGCTCCTCCAGTTTTCTTCTTTCTTCATCTTGCTCTGCTTCCTCCTCTTCAGTTTTTCATCCCTGCTCAGCAATATCCTTCCTTGCGTGGTGCAGGGAATATGAACCTCCCATTTCTATGGATATCACACTGTGTTAAATGGAAAAAAGGGGGCAACGGTGATGAAGGTAATAACACTTAGTGCTTATCTCAATGTAGAGTACAAACATTTTAAATTATAATACTGTGCACCTGGATCATGTAATGTTATGTACCAGTTACCTCAATAGAAGCTAATTAATAACATACGTACATTTTTATTTACTGCTCTTCAGTGCCCACTTCAAGTCCTTTGACTACCTATAAGCTTTATATTACTTGTTGCTATGTCTCTGAGTTTATCTTCTGATATTCCCCCTCCTGTTCTTTTTCAGCTGAGAGCTCTGGCCTCCTTGTTTTTCTGACTTATGCTCTGCTTAGAGCATTTATCCCCTAGATACTGACATGACTCACAGTCTTACTACCTTAAGGTCTCTGCTAAAATGTCATTTTGTGAAGATATACCTGTTCAGATCACTTTACGTAAACAGCAATTTTTCTGCCATTATCACTCTTTATTCTCTTATCTCAGCAAGTTATTTTTAGGTTATTGTCCATCTCCCTCCTTTTAACTACAAACTCCACGAGGAAAAGCATTTTATTTTAATTATAGTTGTATTCCCATTTCTTAGAAGGCGCTTGATTCTGCTAAAAGATGAATTTTCTAAACACAGAAGTGGAAGCATAGATTTCCTAGTATGAATACTTTCACAATCTCTAGTAGACTAAAATATTAAGATCTAATTTACAAATAAAATGAAACAAGAGTTCAAGGACTTTGAGGGAGATTATATCATTAAAAAGAGAGAAACAACACTGGAGACTCTGTGCTCATATTACTTTTTCTATTTTTTTCTTGTCTTTTGTAAAGAAAATTCAGCTGGACATACTTTAAAACGTAAATCAGTAAAGCTTCTGACATCTGACAAGGAGGCAGCGTAACAAACTGCCTTATTTATGAGAAGTTGTGCTTGGAAAAAAAAATCCATGTGGTAGAAAGTGTTGAGTGTGATGTAGCACGGCTTGGAGGATATGTTACAGCACAGTCAGAATTCAGCTTTCAAATCCCTTCTAGAATGTCATGAAGCATTATGCATTGTTAAAGAGCTGCCAACTCCTTCCCTGGAGGAGATGCCATCTTTGTGATGGGCAAAGTAATTTTCTCTGCTGATCTGCGAAGGTTCTTCAACCCTTGAGTTCTCTGGGAATATGAATGCAAGATTTTCTAAGTGTGAAATGTTAACAACAATAACTAGTTATTCATGCCATTCAAATGTAATTTGTTTGCAGGAAAGACCTGACTTCTTTTCGAAAGTGGTGTATCAAGGTTTCAAATTAAATACTTATAATAAGAAATATGTTATCTTATGATCTGTATAATTATAGATTGTCTCCTACTGCTTTTATTATCTTTCTTTCAAGGTACTCAGTATCATCCCTTACAGCTTATACTTGAAGACAAAGAAGCTGTTTAAGTGCATTTCACTTCACCATTTTCTTATGGCTATGCTACTTGCCAGCCACCCCACCTCATTTTTTCACAGTATTCAATTTACAGAAGAATATAGTAGCATGCTGAGGGTCAGATTTCCTTCACATAGCTTTCTGAATGTGTCGACCATTTTTCTTTTATTTTTTTAGTCATCTTTTATTCCAAAGTACAGTAAAATAGAAATAAAAGCTGTCTTTCAATTAAAGAAAATCACAGATTTGATTTTGACTAAAGACAAGTCAGCAAGATGAAAAACAGTAATATAGAAAATAAGGGTTAGAAATTAGGGCAAAAGATGGAGTGGCAAAAATGTAAGGAAGGGAAAAGGAACAGGAGTGGTATAGAGGGTAAATGTGTTGGTGAGGAAAAGATTAGTGACTGACCTTGCCTCAAAGTACTTGCTAAGCAGATGTCCCTATGGCATCTGTCTTTTTCTCTAAGCATCCAAGAATTTCTTTTCTGCAGGAAGTTCAACACCCAGGACTTTTATTAGAAAGTTGGTACCATTAGTAGGTGGTTGAAACTTGTATTTTATTGACCCTATTTCTGCTGTAGAGTGACACCTGTGAGGAACCCATTAACACAAAGTTCTGGCCTTCTCATTTGTACTGACTTAGAGCTTAGACCAGCAATGTATTGCAGTAAAAAGATTTGTAGTGGAACTTATGAGCTGATGTTTGATCCGATCCTGCTCAGAATTAACCCTGCAATCTTATTCTACATCCTGTTAGGTTTTAAGAGAAATGAGATAGTTTTGATCAAGATATGCATGACTTCTGTCATTACACACTTTAAAGCTCATATAGGAAACATCTAGATCTGGAATTGTCAAAATGCATGTGCTAAAAGAGAAATGCGTAAAAAGACTGGAGATCTCTGAAGAAACTTAAGCTGAGATCTGTGAATTATTAAGAGTTTGCTTGTGAGAAGAGAGTGGAAGGGAAATTCTGGACAAAAGGAATTAAAATATATGATGGGAATATCATAATTTATTAAGGAATGGAGGAAACATTGTAGGAGCAAAGAGACAGGATGTGACATCTAATTGAGGTGGGAGATGTTGGAAAAGAAAAGAGGGCTTTAGAGCTTATGAAAGGATTTGGATATTTTTCTAATAGAAATAGAAATTCACAGAAGTTATTAAGATGAGTAGGATGAATGAATTAAATATTTCAAAAGTTATTCTAGTTTCTCATAGAGAATGTACTGTAGAAGTTCAAGAATAGATATAGAAAACTATGAAAAGATGATTGCAAAAGAAGGTTGGTGGGTTGTGCTGGCAGATTCAAGTTGGACTGGCCCAAAAGTTAAGAACTTCAAGAGATTTATAGTGACATTAGTACTATAAATAACTAAGTAAATATTGAACTAAGTATATATCGAACTAAGTAAATATCAATACTTTTGGAGAAAATTATGAATCAGTGGCAAATCTGGATTATTTGGACTCAAAATCAGAATAATTTTGTGATAACTGCGATAATATCATGGCAAAAGAGACAATGGTTGAACTAGAGATGTTTAAAAAATGAGGGGAACATCTATCTACACAGGGGTCTTAGATTGTCACACTGTGTTGTGTCTCTTGGGACATTCCAAAGAGGTTAGGAAGCTAGGTTACAGGTGAGAGACATGCTGTTGTCCACCCTCTAGTGTGCCAGAGTGGGCTAGAGAGATAGGAGGTGTTCCTTTATCTGAATTTCCATCTTTCTACCTGCTTCCACATTCCATACTGTGTAACAGTTTTTACATAGACTTCTTAATTTCTCCAAATGCAATTGCTCTAAGCATTTTTCACTGTTTATTCTTTGGCTTCAATAATTATTAGTTGTTTCATTTTATTATATTAGTTGTACTTGTGATTTTTTTTAAATTCATATATTAACATTCTCCAATCTTTCCATCTGGTATACAAATTAAGTAAAAATAAGTAGGTGATTACTTTTTGAAGTCTAATAGCAATTTTTTCTGTATTTACATTGGATATTGGTGTGAAACTTACTCTAATGTGCACATATAAAAATATAGCAAGTCATGCATTTTGTAGTATGTAGTATATAGTTTTATTACAAGATTGATTTTTTTAATAGCTACTTCTTTCCAAATTCATTTAAGCAGAGGTCATTCAGTACAAATTAATCACATATTAAACAATTTGGAGAAAACATGGGCATTACTGAAATGTAATGGGCATTACTGAAATGTGAAGGTGATCTAATTTACAAAAAAAAATGGTGGTCATCAGAGCAGAAGGGGGATGGAGGATGGGCAACTGGGGAATGAAGGTCAATTGTATGGTGAAGAATGGAATCTAGTCTTTTGGTGGGAAACATCTAGTAACCTATGAAGATGTTAAATTACAATATTGTATACCTGAAATTTATATACTATCATAAATTAATGTGATTTATTATAAGCCAATATATTTTTTTTAAGTAGCTAATTTTAAAGCTAATGTTTTCAATGAATTATTTACTCTCATGAATGTCTGGTAGTCAAATCAAATCCCATGTTTCAAAATTATCTTTTTTTTATGTTTTTAAGCAATGATGGAATGATTGGCAGTTTATTCATGACTAATAAAATGTTTTCTTCATAATTTAGTTTTCAACATCCTAAACTAATTACATCATTCAGATTAAGTACTTTATAATTAGCTCTATTTAAAATCCCATTGTGATAAATGCTTGACTATTAAATAACTCCATCATTAGTTCAACACATTAGGGATGTTTTTATGTCATTTTCTTATCTGTTGTAGTCTTGTGTCATTGACTATTTTAAAATGTTACCTGATAGGGCATCCATCAAATAACTGATAATTAAAGAATTGATGGAGAACAAATTGGGGAATATAATACAATCATTTGTTCACACATTGTTTTTATTTAATTCATTACTCACACAACATTTCTCAAAATTCCTTTGACAAATACTGAGTAGTCACCCCATGTGGATTTCAGTGTAGAGGTAAATAAAGCGCAGAAGTTATCTACAAACAAGTCAGAACCTCATAGGAAAGAAAATCATGTAAGTGGTATTGTATAACATCTGATCACAAAAGATGTCTTTGCAGGTAGCTGTGAGAACTAGAATAGCAGCATCTTCCTCAGCATGAAAAGACAAAAAAGACTTTTAGGAGAGGGGACTTTATATCTGAGGCATGAATGTGAGATAGTCAGTTGGATCAGGGAGCAGAAATACCTCTGACAAAATAGAAGGGCACTTGTAAAGGCACCAAATAGTGAGTTAACTTGAAACTTGAGAGGATGTAATAAGGTTTTAATATCACGTACCCAGACTGTGGTCATAGTGGAGAGAAACAAGGACAAGTAGAACCTCTTGTCTCGTGCTGGAGGAATAAGCCTGACACTTAACTCAGTATGATGGAGGATAAGTAAAGTCAATGGAAAACACTTTTATTTGCTCAGGAAAACATGTTCTTCATCTAAACTGTCCTTTTGATTCAAGTTAATTTATGGACTCCATCATCAGCAAAAACTGGGAAATACAAGATAGTGACATGCTCTCACAGAAACCATTGTTTTTGTTTTCTGATTTTCATATTTTGCCCTCATTATCATCTCACATCTGCTTTATCATCATACATTTTTAAGTAGTCACATCATATCCATTTTTCTCTAGCAACAATTCCAAATATACCAGTTTAATTTTCCTAAAATCACTATATTTTTCTGCCTATTGCCATATTCAAAAATGTTAAAATTTTGTCTACTACATCATATGTTCTATCAGGTACTACACTTGATATTAGCCAAAAGGCCAAGAAGCAAATCTATTGTCAAAGTGAAGATTAAAGTTTTGAAACTGAAATTGAAGGCACTTCATAATAGAGCTGATGACTAACTTTTAAAATCTATTTTCTT
Source organism: Uropsilus gracilis (assembly GCA_004024945.1). Classification (NCBI taxonomy): domain Eukaryota; kingdom Metazoa; phylum Chordata; class Mammalia; order Eulipotyphla; family Talpidae; genus Uropsilus; species Uropsilus gracilis. The sequence continues at coordinate 5,738 of PVHY01005510.1, forward strand.
CTTCTTTTTAATTGAGTACAAAGTAAGTATATCCTTGAAATGGACCTCATAAATTGCTCTCTGCTATCTTTGACATTTGCATTTTCACATTATTTCAATATTTTAAGTCATGATTCAAGATTTAGTCTAAAGGTCACAATGCTATGCCTTCTTTGTTCTTATGGATCTATTTATATCTTACATTAGTTATTATTTTGTTTCTCAAATAACCAGTAGGTATATAGAGAAGAGATATCATATGTCTGTTTTTCTTATTTCCTATAGCAGCTTGTACAGTGCCTGTGAATAACAGGTTTTCAATTTGTATTTTGAGGTTGATTGACTAGTTGACTAAATAAATGTAACAAGTACAATCACTTGACCTTTATAAGTTCACAATATTACTGCATTTGTTGTTGTTATATTTTCAAATGTTAGGATAGATTCTAAGATCATGATTCATAAGAATGAGAGACTAATTCAAAGGTAGAGATCAGATGCTTTTCCTTGTCAGACAATGATGTAGTTCTACAGTACCCATGAGAGATTTTCCTACTCTTACATTCTGTTTCATTAGTATGTAAATAATATCTGTATTAATGTGGAGAAGCTTTGATTTAAAAAGAAGATATTGTGGAAATTAAAAGGTCAACAAGTGAAAGGAAAGGATTCTAGATGGTAGGTGGTGGGGTTCTCAAACAAACAGCTAAATTTTATTATGCATTTACATGTTATAAGAAAATTAGTCTGGTATGGATTCAGGCTTCCTTAGTTGAGATGAAGCATATAATATTGAGAAAGATTCATAGAAATGTCTCATCAAAATTTGCAAAGGTAATCTACTTAAACTATAAAAATAAAGCTAGAAAAGAAATGCCTATGACTTATATTTCATAGTGCTACTTTTACTTAGAAGGAAAAAAAAAAGGATGTTTCAAGCTTTACTTCATAGCTTTCTGCTTTGGAAGCCTAGAATGAATGGCCTATAAGTGTCTCGCTGTAATTGAAACAATCAGCTTTCCTTTCTTTTTCTCTACAAAGTTCTCCAACTAACTTTATAAAAAAGCAAAAACTTTTAAGTTATTTTAGAAAGTACACAATATGTCAAAGTTTCCCAGAATTGATTCAGAAAATGCTCTGAACATGACTTCAACTAAAAAAGAAAGATTTCAAATATTTTATAAATGCTTGCTATATTACCTGTATCAGCAACACAGCTGGAGAAAATTACTGCAGAAACAGGGTAAGACCTGGTGGTACAGAGAGTGATCTGAGACTGATTGTCCAATAGTTCATGCAAGCTGTATCACTTATGCCAGGATGAACTTGTACTAGTAGGAAGGATATTACTGAAAGCCAAAAAGAATCATTATATTCGTTTCTATGAAAAATAGAATACTTAGATAAAGGCCTCATAAAGAATGGTTAAAATTGAAACATATAAATTTCCCTGATAAAGCTCTTTACTAAATAGAAAAGGGAAAAATGAATATATGCTGTGTTTTACTGATGCCATGTCTTAAATAGTGATACTTACAAACTTAAAGGCTACTTACAAATTTATTTTCATAGAGGGAAATGAAATATTTTTGTTTTCAGATAAAAGAATATATGCAAATGATCAGATACTTCTTGTATTTATCTAATAAAGGACATATTGTTAATTATGAAATATGTCTGTTTATGCAATAGGGGGACCATTAGTGCTATTTAGATGGTCCTAAGTAAGCAAATATTTGAGAAAATCCTCCTTAAACCAGTAAGTATGCCCTTTTGAATCTTCCTGCTTTTCCTGCAGTTATTTACAGCATCAGGTACAGCTAATCTCTCTGTTTAGTGGGCATAGCTATTTTTGCAATGTATTAAGAATTTTGTTGGTTGCCAGATCATTAATGGGCTATGAATTATACAATAAACTTCTGCACCAGTAAAGAAGAAACCAGCAGTGAAGTCTCGTCTGAGTATAGATGAAATGCAACAATAAAAGCCATAAACACATTTTTTCATTTGGAAATCCCATTAAGAATTAGAAATAATTCATGTTCAGATTATTTTGTATGGCAGAGATACTGTAATGAAAAAGTTTGCAGGACTTTTAAAAACCTGAAGAAGAAAAAGCACAAAATCATTGGATTTGAAACAGAGACTGTGACTGAGAAACAGAGAGATCATTGACTTTGTGTCTTTTTACTTGTTGAAATTTCAGGTGAGAAAACCTTACATTTATAATCACAAAATTATGGGTCAATATACAATTTGCCAGACATTGTTCCTTTCTGAAAGAGAAAGCACTATTTTTCTAAAAGCATACTCAAGTAAATTATTTTAAATTAATGCTAAAATACCTAAAAAGGCAGTTTGTGTTTGGAACTTCTTATACTGATGGCATATTTCTGGGTTTAAGAGTAAAAAAATGAAAGATGAATAACATTTATTTTTAAATTAGTAATTTAAGGAATGTTTTAACCAGGCATTGCAATTTATTTTGAGGGAGTCTGTCATTATAATAAATTTGGTAATTTAATTTTTGGGTTTCCACAGACTGAAATGTGTATGCTTAAAAGAATGGATATTATGAACATGCATTGTTCTTACACTCTGATTTTTCACGTCTTCACTGAGTTTGAGGCAAATGAATTATGCTGTATTATGGGTTGAATTGTCTCCCACAATCTCAAATCACAAGTTGAACTTCTAACCTCCAATCCACATATAAGGGAACTGGCCTGTTCATAATGCCATTTTACTACAAGCATGAGGTTCATCAGTTTGCAAAGGTTCTTTAAGGGTTCTAGCAGTTATACAGACAGACAAGGCATGGTAGGCAGGCCAAAACCTGGTATGGGATGGGGGTGGGGAGCTGGGATGCAGGTGAACCCTACAGCCCCCAGAAATATTCATGATCTTTCCCTGGGCACTCACTCTGGCATTCTCTCTGCTCTCTCTTGTACTCATGCACATGCTCGCTGTTGGGCTCTTGTTCCCTCACCTTAGGGTGATACCATTGTTTTATCCTATCTCCCCAGGTCCAGTTGTGCATACTTACACACGTTGATACCCACTGGGTCACACAATCATGGGTTGTGCAATACCACAGACACTGGTTATACAGGCTAATGGCTGAAACAGTCTGACTAACTCATTTACCCTACACTTCACATTGTGGCCCTACTTACAAATAAGGTCACTGATGATATAATTACTAACAATGAAGCATTTAGAGTGAGCCAATTCATAATAACTAACTGTTCTTATGAAAATGGGGAATTTTGCAGAAAAATTGTTGAGAAATATGACTTAAAATAACCTATTGTCTCAATCTAGAATATTTCTCCATGAGGTAGTAGAGAAAGGAAACAGTTTTATTTTAGATGAGAATTAAACCAAAATGCAGTGTACATTATAGACAATTTACAAAAAGATTGCACAGACAGAAAGAAATCACCCTTCTATACAGCTACAAATACTGCTCATTCCATGCATATCTTCAATATAAAACCCTAGTTAAAAACACAAACAGATGGGACTACCTCAAGCTGAAAAGCTTCTGTACAGCAAAAGAGAATACAGAAAAAAACAGAAAGAAGCCCAACCAAATGGGAAAAATTTTTTGCCCTCCACAAGAGTGATAAGGGTTTAATAATGAAGAACCACAAGGAACTCACACAACTAAACAAAAATAAAACAAGAAGCCCAATCAAAAAATGGGGAGAAGAACTAAAAAGACACTTCTCCAAAGAGGAAATACAAATGGCCAACAGGCACATGAAAAATTGCTCACTAGCAATCAGGGAAATGCAAATCAAAACCACAGTGAGATACCACCTTACACCAGTAATAATGGCCCACGTCCAAAAAACAGGCAACAACAAGTGCTGGTGAGGATGTGGAAAGAAAGGAACACTCTTACACTGCTGGTGGGAATGTAAACTGGTCCAAACACTATAGAAAGCTATGTGGAGGACCCTCAATTTAATGAAAATGGAACTACCATTTGACCCAGCAATTCCTCTCTTGGGGATCTACCCAAAAGAGACCTCAATGTGGGTACAAAGGGACACCTGTGATCGGATGTTTACTGCAGCACTGTTCGTAATTTCAAGGACTTGGAAGCAACCTAAATGCCCTCAAACAGATGACTGGATGAAATAGATATGGTAGATATACACAATGGAATATTACTCATCAACTAAAAATGTTGCATTTGATCATTTTATGATAACATGGATGTACTTAGAAGAAATCATATTAACAGAAACAAGTCCAAAAAAAAAAAAAAGACAGAAACCAAATGGTTTAACTAATATATGGGATATAGGAAAAAATAAAAAGCACGAGGAAAAGTCAAAATAAGCTAACTACCAAACTGAAGTATGCAACTCAGGGTATGGGGGAGAGAGGGAGAAACGGTAATTGAGGGTGGGGGTGGTGAATCCCTGGGATTACAAAGATGTGAAATTCATATATAAATAAATTATTTAATAAAAAATTAAAAAAATAAATAAAACCCTAGTTAAGAAAAAGGACTTAATAGCACACAAATAGTTCATGCTAATTTTATTGAGACATTGATGTGACCTCGTGTATTGGGAATTGGCATTATCCAGAGGAAATACAAACTCTCATCTTTGTTATGGGAGGTAGTTTTGCAGCTTGGAATAAAAGCCTCTCTGATGATAGGATCCTACCTACCCTAGAAACTAGATTATTGAGGTCCTATCACCTTCACTGCTTACAATCCAATGATGACTCCTAGGTACTGGAGAAGACAATTCTAGTCCATCAAGTTAATGGAGACTTACTTAGTCTTCAAATAGATTTAAACATTGTGAACTTAAAAGAGAAGACAACATATTTACATTTACAAATTTTCTAAGGTTAATATTATAAAAAGTGTAAAAAGAGATAAGTTTCTTATTTCAATAGAATTGTCTCTTGCTGTTAATATACATTTGTCCTTATAACATGCACACAGGGGAAATACTCTGAGGATAAAGTCTGAAGTTGGTTGATATGGCAAAAGCCAAGGAATGTCAGATTGGTGGCAATATCCCAGAAATGAAGAGAGAGGGATAGATTCTCCTTCACAATCTTCAGAAGAGGAATAGATTCTCCACAATCTTCAGAAGCAAACAACCCTACTAACACCTTTATTTGAAACATGTAGACTCCAGAACTATGACAAATTTCTTTTGTTTAAATCACTCAATTGTTGAACCTTGTTAAAGTTGCTCTGAGAGACCCTTTAAATTTCACTTTCCTCCAGCAATGGGAAAGTGTAGGTATTTGGGGAGGCATGAGAACTATAAAGTTGTAATGGAACCAACTTATGTACTCAATATATCTAACCATACTTCTGTTCTTACCATATTTCTTTCCTTAGACAGATAGCACTCATGGAGGCAAAATAAGATGTTAGTGTTAGATGAATTCACATTGATTGTCATAACCCTAAATGATGGAAGGATGTGGCCAACTGTAGAAGAATTAAGCATATAGAGTGATATAATTCGTCAATAAACCCAACCAGTTGTTTAAGAAAACACTGATAACAGACATATGAAAGTCAAGGGCTGATAAAAATGTGGCTGTGTGAGCAAACTCCAAGTCAAAACAGATCATATGATGCTGCTAAGAAGTAGTTATCAATATAGGCACCAAAGTTAGGGCAATTCATGATATCAGTGCACTTTATACTGGTAGTTTTGTTGCAGAACCCAGCATTTGGTGAAAGCTACCAGGAATGTATGCCCTGAGAAGTTGAGTTTGTCCTTCTTACAGAGAGGGATTCCTGGAACTCTCAGCTGGAACCTGCCTACTATGTAATCACAGTCTCCTGAACTTTAGGGAGAGGTTCTTTGCTAAAAGGCTGTTGTATAGCATCACAATTGGAGCAGATTCATCATTTGTGAATGTCAGAGCCCTTGGAATCATATTTTTAATTTTTTAAATAACAAACAGCAAAGAAACAGCCGCTTAGGTCTCTCTCTCTCACATTTTCTCTCCTTTACCTCATGTGCTCTCTCCATTTACTCTCTTCCCCATGCCCTCACCACCTGCTTCTCTCTGCCCCTTCTGCAGAATGATTTCTCCCTTTTATCTTTACTTCTAGGTCCAGGTGTGCCCACTTATGTGTGTACATACCCTTTTGACCAAGCATGTACCATCATGGGGAGGTGCTGGTCATAGAGGCTAGTGGAGGAAAGGCAAAAACCCTGAAAAACTCATTTATTGTGGAGAGGTTATTAACTTTTCCTCATTTGCTGCCAATTTAATCATATGCTTATATTATTGCAGTGTGGAACTGCTGTAATAAATTCATACAGCAGCAATATGCTTTTGACTTGAGTGGAATGAAACTTGATTGTGTTTATTTATTTATTTTTTTGCCCTAAAACTTGAGGTGGGTTTCTATTTTTACAGCTGAAAACTGATGGTTTTCAAAGTAGATAACAAGACAAGCAGTTTGAAGTGCCAAAATAAAAAGTCAAATATTTTAACTATCCTTTAGAAATTGCAGAACAAATTATAAAGCAATTTAGGATTAAAAAATAGAGCTTTAATAAATAATGAAACAAAAATCTATTACTGAATTGGATAGTTAGCAATAAATGTGCCACCTCTCAAAATAATATATCAACTTAACAAGACACCTTCAAATTTATTATTTTAAATTGGTTAAATTACTTTTAATTTTTACAGAAAAAAAAATTAAAAATAACCAAGAATTTTCCAATTTTATTTCTGAAGATAAAGAATGATACAATCTAAGCACAATAAACCTTATAGCTTGTCCAATGTCCAATGGTTAGCCATAATTCCCAATGATAAAATTGACCTTTTTTCCATTTCCACAGTTACAAGTTCAATCAAACTGTGTTAAATCAAAACATTGAGAGTATTGGATAAGGAATTGCTTTGGTCGAAGTATATTATGTACTTTATACCTGAAATCTTTCCAATAAATTATTCAACATTCAGCAATTGTTTATTAACTTCTTATTAAGTTCTGTGAAAGGTTCGATTCTTTTGTTTTAAGAGAAGAAATCTTGGTTTACAATATTGTTTTGCAACCTCTCCAATCTAGGTAGACTTGTCATTGGTTCAAGCAGCTAAAGCTAATGGCGCCCTTGGCATTATCTTCATAGGATTTTCAATAGTGAACAGAGGAAAACAGCCAGCAGGGAAACAACCACTTGCATTTCCCCTTGAGTTCCTCTGAATTCTCCTCTCCCAGAGTGACACTGCTCTTTTATCCTTGTCTTCTAGGCCCAAGTGTGTTCACTTACACTTGCTCACATCAGGCATGTGTAATTAGGTTCAGGCATGTGTAATTAGGAGGAGGGTGCAATATCACAGGTGCTGGTCATTGGGGATAGTACCAGAAAAATATGAAAAACACTGATACTCATTTACCCTACAAATATCATATATAATTCAGAGGTATAGATACATAGCTCTTCAGATATATTTTACCATATTATACCCACCACCAACACACAGTCCTCTGTCATAGTCCATTAGGTAACTTTCCTTCTTTGTTCTTCACCGTCCAGCTAGCCCTTTGGGCGACTCAATTCTACTGTCAAACCTCTAAGATTTGTTCTGGTTTACTTTTATCTATTCCCTTCTTTTTTCCCCTCTATATTCCACATGTGAGTGAAGTCATCTGATATTTGTCTTTCTCTTTCTGACTTATTTCAATTAGCAAAATCCCCTCCAGTTCCACCCATGTTGTCACATGGTAAGATTTCATTTCTCTTTTTTCAGCTGAATAGTATTACATTGTGTATATAGAGCACATCTTCTTAATCCACTCATCTGTCATTAGATAGCTAGATTGTTTCCATATCTTGGGTATTATAAATAATGCTTGTTACTGGGATTATAGCAATGAACTAAATATCCATCTCCGATTGTCATGTTGGTATTTTGCTAGTAGGGATCACACTAGTTCTATATATGGCTGATAAGCTTCCTAATTAGTATTCCATTTCCAGCACTTGTCCAGGTAAAAGTATTGCCTCTTGCATGTAAGTCTTCACTTGAAAAAGAGATATTTGTGCTTTCCCAAATCTCTATCTTGACTATCTCTAACTCAAGTTTTAGAGTCTACATTGGTGTATCAATTACAGAGACCCACAAGATTTACCTTCATCTATCATTGGGGAATATTTTTGCCCTGTCTTCTATGAAATGCAAGTAGCTGATTGCTTTATCTATCTTTTGTCATTTTTAAAAATCTTACCTATGAAGAGTCTTTGTCTTGGTCTCTTCTTCAAACTGGGTCTATTGCTTGAATTTGTCAATTAAATGATTTATACAGGAAACCATTCTTAATTCATACCAAGATAAAATATCATGTTATAATGAAATATGTATATATAATACTGATTCAAAAATAAAAAGTCACATGTATCAAACACAATTTAATTAAAATAATTATAAGAAGGAATATGTGTTGATAGCGCCATTGATCAAAGTAAATAATTTCAATTAGTGTTGCTGGATATAGTGTAATAGTCTATATTGTTTTCTTATAGAAAACATAATCAGCATCCTACACAAAATTTCCAATTACCTAAAATCATGGGGAGAAGAAACTGAAAGCTTTTAGGTACAAGAAAAGAATATTCATTTCACTACTATATTCAATTTATTACCGAATGTCCTATGTAGAGTAATTTGGCAAAAGAATAATATAAAGTGAATTCTAGTTAGAAAAGAAGAAATAAAATGATCATTATTTATAAACAACATGTTCATAAGCACAGAAAAGCCTAAGGACCTCACTGAAAGACTATTAGAACAGTAAAGTATTTAATTGAAGTGAAAGGCTACAAAATAAATATATAAAAATCAGTTGCATTTCTATATGCAAACAATGGACTAATAGAGAAGTAAAAGCAAAAACAGCCTATTTACAAAAATAAGAACAAAGTTAAACATCTAAGAATAAACAACAAAAGAAGTAAAGGACCTACATAATAAACACGTTAAGATGTTGTTAAAAGACACAGAATAAGATACAAATAAGTGGAAATATTTTTCTTGCCCCTGGTTTGAAGAATGAAATTGTTAAAATGAACATCCTATCAAAATTATATATACATTTATTGCAATTACTATCAAATGTCAACGGCATTCATCAAAGGAATAGAGAAAAATTACTGAAATTTATATGGAACCACAAAATACCATGGATTGCAAAAGCAAATCCTGACAAGTAGGAAGAATGTAGGTATCAAATTCCCAGACTTTAAATTATACTACAAAGTAATACATATCAAAACAATACAGTATTGAAATAAAAATGAATAAATCAGTGAAATAGAATTCAGAACATAGAAATAAACTCACATAAACCTGGATAGCTAGTTATAGCAAAAGTTAAGCATATACAATGGAGAAAGAAGAATGTCTTCAATAAATGGTATTGGAAAAATTGTACAGCCACACATTAAAGAGTGAAACTAGACCATTACCTCAAACCAGCTACAAAAATTAACTTTGAATAGATTAAGAACATGGAATGAGATTTCAGGGATTCTAAAGATAAAGGAAACAATGCAGAAATAAAAAAATGTGACTACACCTAAAAAAAACCTTTCTGAACAGCAAAAGAAATTATCATTAAAATGAAATGGCACCTTGCCAAATGGGAGAAAATATTTGTGCATATGTCAGAGAAGAGGCTAGTATTCTCAAAAGAACTCATACAACTGTTAATTAGTTTTTAATTAATTATAAAAAGAACTCATACAACTTAACAACAACAACAAGCAATACAATTTAATCAAAAATTGAATAAAAGAGTTAAATGGAAATTTCTCTAAAGAAGACATACAGATGACCACCAGGCACATGAACAAATTTTCATTATGATTTGCCATCAGGAAAATTCAAATCAAAACCAGAATAACATACCACTTCATACTGTGAAAAGACCCATAGTAAAAAGTAGCAGAAACAAGTATTGGCGAGGATGTGTAGAAAAAGGAGTCTCACTCTTGAAAGAACGCTTGTGGCAAAGGCCAGGTGAGTCCTGCTCTCCTGGAAAAGCTGGGGTGACCTGGCAGTCTTACTGCAGATTCACGGCTCCACCCCTACCTCCTCTGGGTTCTGGAGGGGAACTTGTCCTTTTCTGGGTTACAGAAAGTGGGAGAGTCCCCTTCTGGTTCATTCCCACCTCAGTCAGTCCTCATTAAGAACAAGATAAACAATAATCCAGCTGCAAATATACTGGAGGAGAAAGAGAAATAAAGACCCTGAATATACCCATCACCAGCCCAAAAAGAGCATGGTTGGAACCAGAAGATGCAGCACTGTAAGACAAACTAAACTGAAGACATATCACAGAGTAACACCTGCAACGTTTTGGGTGTTGGGGGTGCTAAATCCCGGTCCAGAGATACTTTCAATGTGAGCAAGGAGCCCCCCTTTCCCAATGGGGGAGGAAAGCCACAGAGAGGTGGCAACAGTTCCCATGGCAAATGATGAACTATGTGAAAGGACATGAACCAGACCAACCTTCTGCTGAGGTCTGACCCCACTGGGAAACTTACCCGCTACTAATGGCTGTGCAATGGTCTCCCAATGCCAGATGCCAGAACTGTAAGGCTAAGAGCAGCACCATGGAACAGACATTGGAATGAATGGAAGAGACAGTCAGTGAGAACACAGAGGCACTGAGATCATATGGGTCTAGAGAGAAAAAAAAAGACTGTCACCTGCACCACAGGTAATGCCACAGTGAAGAAACCTGGAGAGCCACCCTACACACCTGCCCTGTTGGAGGTTTTCCGACACACTCAGATGGGCCACCTGCCCCCAGATTATTCTTGGAGATTTTATCAGCTTGGTTTTCGGTGCCCCAGGAACATGGGACTTCATCCAGAAGGATACTGCCCCAGAAAATAAAATAAAGAGACCAACGGGCTAAACATCCATCAACAACTGGCAATGAGAGAGGAACTGGAGTGACCAGAGTGGGGGGATTAGTAAAAGGGGAGAGAGAAGGATCATGCCTAAGGGGAGCAATAACTTTATAAACATGAATAATGCATGTAAACAATAAAATAAAATTATATAGAACATAAAAAAGAAGTGTTAGAAATCCTAGCTAGAGCAATTATATCAAAGAGATATAAAGGAAATCCAAATTGGGAAAGAAGTAAAGCTATCATTACTTGCAGATAGCATGGTAATACACATAGAGGACCCAAAAAATGACATGGAAAAAATGATTTAAACAATGAACCATCTCAGAAAAAAAAAAAAAGATGAATCTCTATTCACTCTTTGTAGGAATGTAAATGACAGTGTGGAAGTTTCTCAAAATATTTAAAAACATCAGTCTTATGATCCTGAAATTTTATCCTTATGTATATACCTAAGGGCACAAAAACACTCATTTGAAGATTTTTTTTGGTGGCACTTTTGGCAATAGCCAAGCCGAGGAAGCAACCTGAATGCCCAAGGACAGGTAAGTGGGTTAGGAAGATGTGGTGTTCACATATAAGTGTGTGTGTGTGCAAACATATATGATGGAATACAACTTGGCTATCAAAATAAGGTCAACTCAACATTTGTAATGTCACAGATGGAATTGGAAGGGATTTTGCTAAGCAAAATAAGTAGATGAAGACAGAAAATGATTTTATTCACATGTGGAATATAAAGAAAAAAACAACAACAAAAAAGAAACAGGCCAAACCTAAACAAACAGCAAAAATGTGATGGTAGGGTTGAAGCTATAAGAAGGGGAGGTTATGGTTAGTGGGGTGGGGAACAAAGTGGGTAAGGAACCCAATGGACTATGGTGAAGGATTATGAGTACTTTGGTAGTGGGCAACAGACATCTGAAGAGGTGTGAACCTTTACCCCCAAATCATATACATTGTTTTAAATGAAATAAAAAAGTAATATAATTAAAAAAGTAAAATAAACATGTTCCAAAGTGCTTACATTTACAGAAACATAACATTTGCTACAAATGTGAGAGAAAAACTATTAAAACAGGGCTTAGTGATTGCTACCTCTGCTGTTCTCCTTGTTATTTCTTGAAATGGTTATCCTTCTCAAAGGGTATTTAGTATTGCAAGTATGTTTTCTTTGATACATTCAAATGTGTTTTGTAGTTATAAAATGATGTTTATTACTTTTAAGTAATTTAATATTGTAAAGTCAACTGTGATTAAGGTAAAAGCATATTTTGGCTCTCACTTTAGCTTTTAAATTTTTCTATAAGATTAATTTAAAAAGTTATATTAAAAAACCCACCTACTACATGTCTAAAGGTCTAGGTGATGCATTTACATGTGAATCTGTACAATTTTTTATCATCTTTAGGAAGAAATACTAGCATTTTGCTATATTTAAATATCAATTTAATGGATAAGCAAGAAGATATGTAAATTAGAAAATTGAGATGTATATACTATTAATTTCACTTTCCTTTCCAACTTATCCACACAGAATCAAAATGCTCTCTTTTAACATACTCTGCATGATATATAAATTCTGACTTTTTATCAAAACATTGAAATAATAAGAGAAACTGGGAACTTATGCCACAATAAAAAAGTGATATTTTGTAATCATTAAAATAATATACATGTTTCTTCAAACTGAAAGCAAAGTTTCTAATATTGTTGGTATGCTGAAAACAGTATGTCCTGGCCAGATACAAAGGATTTTGATTATGGTAGTTTAGAACAGCTTTTAAAAGTTGCATCTCCTTTTTTAATAACCATACTGTCTCTTCTTTTTAATAAATAGTCTTGAAATATCTGAATGTTTGCCTCTCACTTTATTTTTTTCACAAGTCATTGTATTGTTTTCCAAACAAGCAGCAATGCTATTATAAAGACAGATGCATGTTTTAATTTGTAAAATAAGGATTATGTCTTTTCCCCCTTTGTTATTCATCAAATCATGTTCAAGCCGTTTTATCTTGTTTACACAGGAGGCATGTTGACATAATTCCAGTGGTAACACATTATGCTGATAGACTGTGTACAATGTACTTAATTGGTTTAATTAGCAATTTCCTTACCTATGTCTACATACTTGTCAGATGGATCTTTCAAAAATATTGACGAGATCATATTTTTATTCTGCTTAAAACGTTCAACTGTTATTCCCACAATGGCTCAAATATTTAATCTAACTCAATGTCCTTTGTTTCTGCTTCCTAACTACCTTCATTTTCAGTGGTTAGTATTTTCTCTCTTAACTCTTTCAATTTCTAAATTTCTCCAGTACAGTAGTTTCTTGAAAAATAGCATTTTGTCGAACATCTTTAAATTATAACAAGGAAGAGGGGAAAATATTGATTCCTGGCCTGTTATTATCTATATGGCATTTCCATGTTTTTCTCCCCATATATATAGATTTTATCCAGGTATTCTGATTTCCTCCCACATCCCAAAGATTACAGGTGAAAAAATGTCTAAATTTTGAGTATCTAAATTATTTCAATCTGAGTCAGCATGGTGTGTGCAAAGGGACCCTGCACAGGAGGGACATTTGTCTATGATAGGACACACTGTGCTTCCAGCATAGGGTCTGATCAGCGAATATTTTGAACTGAAATATGTTTATCAGAAAAATGAATGAATGGGAATAAGAATATTTTGGTTTTGCCGGGCATTGTGGCTTGTGCCTGTAAGCTTAAGCCTGTGAAGCGGCCGGGGCTAGGGATTGCGGTTTGAGTCCTGCCTGGGTCCTGTAGCGAGACCTAGTTTCAAAAAAATAGCTGGGCGTGGTGGCGCGCGCCTGTAATCCCAGCTACCAGGGAAGCTGAGGCTGGGGATTGCTTGAGTCTGTGGTACCCAAACCTAGTCTAAAAAAAAAAAAAAAAAAAAAAAAAAAAAAAAAAAAAAAAAAAAAAAAAAAAAAAAAAAAGAATATTTTGTTTTTTTTTGAAATTTAGTGATTTTTTTGTGACTAGAAATGTGCCTAGAAACTTAGTTCTTGTTTATATTATTGAGTCTATGGTGATGCTGATTTCACTTACATATTAAATTTCACTTATAAGTCTCATTTTTTAAAGGTCACATCAGTGATGTTAAGTGAAGACTTACTGTTTGTCTTCTGTATATTGTTTTCCTTTTCCATCCCTTCACCCTCTATCCCCCTCCCTCCCTCCTGTCCTCTATTCTTCCTTCCTTCTTGGAGCTCTATAATACATCTCCCATTATCTCTACCTCCTTACACAAATTGTTCTATTGTAGCCATTCCCCAAATTATTTTTTTTAATCATTTCTCAGGTTTTACATTTCAAGACTATCTACCTTCATCTACTTTGCCACGTCTCTAATTAAAGTATTTTCCAATGTTTAAAGGAATCTAGAAACTGCAAATTCAGGTATTATTCAGCTACATTAAAGCTGAAAAATGTCTAATGACCATTTGCAATGGGTATTTATTTCAAGATATATCTAGTGCTTTGACAACAGTTTTATTTCAGATTACTTTTATGAATTCCAGTTGCTCATATGGTCTCCTCTGACTGCTATCTTCTATTCCAAATTAACATTTAACTTTTTACTGTGGCAGTTTGCTTCATCGATACCAATTTTGTTCCTCCTGTCTCCATACTTCTTGTGATGTGACTACGAAGCTTCAGATTTGGAGTCTAATATATTCCCATCTTTGGTGACTATGGTTTAGTCCATTGATGGAGGTAGATGTGACATCTCTAAACTCAGATCTGCAGGGCTTATGTGTTTCTGCTCACTCTCTTGTGCATATAAGCCCTCACTCTTCAAATAACATTGCACAAGCTACTCCTAAAGACTCGATTTGATATTTAAATCTTGATATAAGTTTATCACTACTGCCAATGTTTATTTGTCAAAGAGTGTATGTGGTGATAGACTAGAAAAGAAAATTTGCATAGTAGTTTCCTTATAGTGAAATTGCATATTAGATTGTAATCTGTGTTTGGTAAATGTCTAAAGTATGTTAGCTACTGAAGAAGCAGTTTAACAGTTAAAAGCTGGGCAGGGATTTCTGTTTCAACTCTAACACTTACCAGATGTGTAAACTTGGGCAAATTGCTTGTTTTCCTTATCTGTGCATGAAAAAATAAAAAATACAATACTGCCTGGCACAACACAAATATTACAATGTTCACTGTTATTATTGTTAAGAAATTTTGGATTTAGAATATAAATTCTGTCATTATTAGGGAAACCTAGCATTAAGGAATTTTTAGTAAAATATGATCTTATTCCTTCATGACCATCTTAATTCTGTGTTAGAGGAATATTTTAGACTCTCTCTCCCCTTGACTTATTTCAGAATTATTTAGGAAGCAGGTATTTCTATGTGCTTCTGCAGTCAGTTCTGTGCAAAATAAAGGGACCAGAATTTATAGTTCAGGGCCTCTTGATTTCTATCTTAAATGTTCACACACCTGAAGTAGGCGATAGAATCTGTTATCATGATAGAGGTATTTTGTCCTCTCACTCTTTCTCCTTTGAGTGCACTTGTGAATAGTCATCTCTCTTTATTCATTTAAATAATTGGCAAGAGGTTCAGTCCTCAGCAGAAGGTGGGAGCTTATTTATGCCTCCTCTTTGTCTGTAAAGACAAAGTAGAAGAACAGATGTGATCAGATCAAGGAGTACTTTGTTTTGTAATCTCTCTAGAGAAATATAGGCATTTCCTCCCTCCATGCTTATATTTCTTGTTGTGAAGCACTAATGAAGACACTAATTAGTTGGTTAGTGGCATGGCTTCCATTGGATATTTTCAAGATCTACTTCTTTCCATTTTGCATATGCTTCCCTTGTATGCTTCCTGTTCTTCCTAAATTCCATTCATGAAATGGAAGAGGAAATAAAGCAACAATCTTCAATTTCTCTCTCTCTCTTTCACTTCAGTGTGTCTACAAGTTCATATCGACTGTATGTCAAAGACAATTTACTACAGTCAGACAAACATTAAGTTGGCATAACGTCAGGTAAAAACAAAGTGCCACTGATTACATATAATAAAATTCAAAGATGACAAGTCCAAATCTTCTGATAGATGTCCTAGCTAGAATATTTATGCTGTCATTAGCATATTTCTGTGCTGAGTGCAGAAAGTGATATGACAATGAAAATGTTCTCTAAGGATTAGTACCAAATATAGGATTACCAACAACTCTCATTTCTTTCTCATTCTCAGTTTGAACTGCAACAAATACATCACTGATTTAATTCTAGTGATTTCATTCAAAGTACATATTCACAAATACTTAGTGATTCTTCAACATATTGTATGTCATAAGATGCAAATAAATGTTCACCAAATTCATCAAACTAAAAGATTGTTGAACTACTATAGTTAATATCAAAATTTATTTTGGAAGATTAAATAAGTGATACAATCTAGCAACAGGAATCATGACATGAAATAAATATAAAGACCCACAAAATACAGTATTTAATACAGCATTCTTTTTATTTAAATAATATATGTATATATATGTATGTATATGTATATATATATACATATACATACATATATGTATATATGTATATATACCTATATACATATATGTATATATACCTATCATATCAGTGTCATCCTCGGAGGTCACCCACCCCCTCCCTTCCCTGACCACTCATGGACAAGTGGGAGCTTTCCAGCATTTTAACTTACCCCATACTCATTTTGAATCAGTAAAATGATTCTCTAGTGAGCAAACAAAGTCAAATAAAAATGTAAAAGCTAAAAGTATTAAAGATAAAACTTTATAACATTGAGTAATGGAACTATAGAAACAATTCTTAAGAAATACATCAGCACATAAGATTAGTCTGTGCATGTACTGTATAAACATAATGCAGTGATGAACAAAAAAAGATGTGATCCCTAGTATACTTGGGATTACAGGATGAAAGGATAAACACTAATGGCAGAGGCAAATAATGAGCAGATTTCACATCAGTATAAGGCAAAGTTTCCACCAGAGCTGCTTCCAAATGGAATGGATTCTTGAAACTGATATTTATATTTCTGTGTCTGCTAACAGAGAGATCAAATGTACCAAATGGCCACTTGTTTGAAAATTTAAACACCAAGTAAAATTCTATACCAGCTCTCTCTCTAATATTTTATGAATGCATTTTCACTTTAGTTCCTTTATTTGAGGGCAATTTAGTCAGGCACAGCTCAAAGGAAATGCATGATAATCAAATAACTAACCAAACAGGAAACTTTTTTCTTGATGTATAAGCTTAGGCTAAACAGGATCAATATGAAATCCTGTTTGCAAACTTCCTATATATTTATAACACTTCTAGACTATAATTGTAGAGTTCTTAGAAAAAACAAACCTATAAAGATTCCAATTTAGAAGGATAGCTACCGTGTTTGTACATACAGAATGTGAAGAATGAAAATGGGGTAGATAATTCTTATTCTTTACAAATAGATTTATAAGAGGGGTTATTCATATGCAAATTAAAAAACCCTGCTCACGTCTGTTTAAGATATATGTGATGTTTGTATACATAGCATGTATTGTGGTAGATAATTGCAAGAACATATGCTTGCAGTCTGGTATTGTGTCATAAGATATCTTCCTTTATCTTTCTTCATTACTCAGCTCTTTTTACTGTGATGACTATCTTAGATTGCCTTTCTATATGTAGAAACAATGAGATCTCATAATTCACAAAGGCTTGTAATGTTCAAGGTCCTTGTGATATTTGATTAAAGGATTCTTTCTTTCATGAAGTACTTTTTATTAATTTCCCCCGACATGTTTCTTGGGTCATACGTACACTCATATGGAATCATGGCAAAAGTGGGAGTATCATCAATAATTTTATGTTATGGAAGTGATAATTCTTCCAATCAATTATTGTGTAGAAAAAATAAGGTAGAACTTCAGAAATACTGTTCCCTAGATTTTGGGGTTTCCATAATATAACTTGAAGATAATATAAATGACACAATTTTATTATGAAATCATAATGAATAATACAATATAATAATGCAATTAATATTCTCCAAGATCTAAGGACAGGTAAGGACTCAAAGAAAAGGTGTCCCAGAATTAATAAGCCAAAGAAATAGGTATAGCCAAATTACAAAAATTTTCTTACAACTTGCTCTGAATATATTTTTTTTACACCTAGAGGTTTTTTTCATCTATCTGAATTAAGCCTTAATTACATCACTTGCAACCCTACACTTAGCCTGCCTAGGCACTGAATGACAAAACTTCATATTTATTAAGCTTTTTTCATAAAAAAAACACTACCTAATCTTCATGACATTCCCCTGAAGATGACAGGCATTATACTTGTTCTCTAGATCGAGAATTTAAAAGCTTTCAAATGTCTCCAAATCACTAGCTAGAGAGCTAAGCATAGTAATTCTAACTAACAATTCAGTGTTCTGTCAAATGCAAAAGATGAAATGTTATGAAAGTTTCTTCTTTGATTTATTTTAATTTAATTCAGTTCAATTTGATTCACTAAGCAGTATTAAGAATCTACAATGTATTCAATGTCACCCTACATACTTTGGGAACTGCAAAATAATCATGAGGTAAAAATCTCTTAACCTTAAGTATTTCATAATTTAATTGAAAATATAACACTTAAACTCAAGGAATAGTTGGATAAAAGTTTGAATTACTATATACTTGAAGTTCTTGACTGAAAAGTGATAGAAATGATCAACACTATTGTACTTAAAATATTATATAACAAAACTTAACTTTGATTCTCTTACATATAGGATAAATTTTAAAATATTTTGTAATATATTCACTTAAAATTAATATTCATATACCTACATTAAGCCAGTGAAGATCTAATCTGCAGAATGCACAATGGTAACTAAAAAATATGCTCTTGTATCTCATGGCATTATATTTAGAGAAAGAGTTATTAAATGTGTATATTGATCAGTATTAAAACTTGTATTTGCTTTCTAGGGGAAGTCCACCTTGAAAGAGAAAGTATTAAAAAGAAACTGATTTAGATTTGCAGAAGGGAATTAAGGAGATTAAGTCTGATACATTTAAACCTATCCCTAAAGCTGAAAAGTTTAGAACAAGTGAATAAAAGAAAATACACATTTACATATATCACAGCATTTTTTTCCCCTTATTTAGATTTCTGAGGCAAAAGAGAATTTGGTATTTTGTTTGTTCATAAAATTACCCAAGCACTGAAAAAAGTGATGAAAAGCTGAGGTCAAGAAAATATGTAACTTCAGCAAGCATTTTTGGCTAAATTTGGGTAAGAACAAAAGTAAAAAGGATCATCTACAAGACACCATTCTTATAAAGGACTGTGAAATTACTGATAAATATTTCAGACTCAATTTACTGAATACTAGAAACTCATTATAGGGTATTTAATTATCTTGTTCTAATGGCATGTAATCTCATTAATAATATCAGTGACTGGAAGAACAAATCTTATACAGTTTGTCTTCCCATCAACACTTAAAACACTACCCTGTATGTTGTAAGTGTTCAGGTAACTTTGTGGGTCAATTAAAAGAATGACTTTATCAGCCACATTTATAAAGTAGATAAACAAAGTTGTGATAAAGTATATACTTAAATATTACAATAAAACTGGTAGCAATTGTTTCTCATTGTTTGCACCTTTGAACCAAGTTGTATCTTGTGCATTAGCACACTCATCCTTCTGCAGCACCATAAATTCAAATTTCTGTCATTTTTATCGCATTTTGCATCTAGACCAGCACTATGTTTGATTATTTTATATTTACATACAAATCATGTAGCATGAGCTAAGTGATTTATATTTACTGAATGACAAAATGAACACATAAATGAAATGAACAAATGAGTGAATAAATGAAATATTATTTGGTTAAAGCTGATACAAGTGAAGAGAAAGAAAATGGAAAATCATGGCATATAATATATGAATCACTTAAGAAGTGTGTAACAAAAGGAAAAAGGTGCTCTTAAAAAAAAATCCTGATTTGGCCATGTACTAGATATGTGAAAAGCAAGAATGCATTGAAATGTACAGAAGAGTCATACTTTCAAAAGTCTTTAAACTTTTATGGGCAAAAATGGACTTTTTTTTATTTGGTAAGAACATACACACTTAAAATGATAAAAATTTTAATTCAATAGATTGTAAAACAATACTAGTATCTCTCATGCCTGTGTCCAAATCCACACTTACAGAAATCCTGTTCTAGATATAAATGGTAACATCATTCACTCTGTTTGAAAATTGAAGACAAAATAACTTTAAACAAATCAAAGTTTCTACTCTTTTACAATAACTATTGAAAGAAACAAACACCATATGATGTTAATTTTCCCCTTGATTCTTGCCCTGGAGGAAAAACAGCTTGAATTGTAAGTTGACACTCAATATTATTCATTACTTAAACACCTTTAACCAAACATTTTTGGGTATATTTCAGCAGTTTACAAATAATACTCTACAGATTACTGCTGGAGCTTTCCCCAAACCTTATGACTTTATAAGCAATTATGTTCTTAACAGCAGGTAGGGAGGTGACCATTTAGAGCAGGTCATGGAACCACTAAAAGCAGTGGGGTTAAATGTTATATCCAACATGGCCAATTTATAACAGAGTTTTTAGGAGTGCTACCATTCTCCTTTGAAATGAAATAGAAGAGAGAGCCCTATAAAAGGACCGTGAGTCTGCTTGGATTCTATTTCCACATTTTCTGAAAAGAGCTCTATACCCCACTTTAACTATGCAATTTTAGTGAGATTTCTGTGTTCTCATATCCCCACTGGAATACTGGTAATGGTTAATTTTAACAACAGTGGGCAAGTAGATCATCCGATATCTTCAGAGGCTTGTCTTGGCAGTTTTGATCTAAGATCAGAGAATTGTGTTCCTACCCCACATCTAAAGGTGTGATGGATATACTGAGCAGGTGTTTGGGCTTTAAAGAATAGTTTTGTCAACTAAGACAACTAAGACTAAGCCTGTGTGTATATATGTGGCACAGTGAGGATTGAAAAGTAAAGGATGAGATCAAGATAGAGATAAAGGAGAGAGAAAATGGATAAAAGAACTTGGTAAATAGTCCATTGTTCCTGGTATGTAAGAAACCTGTTATATTTGAACTTTTAACTTAATCTTGAATGGATACACTTTATAATAACTCTCCCAGTTTG
Organism: Uropsilus gracilis; assembly: GCA_004024945.1. NCBI lineage: Eukaryota > Metazoa > Chordata > Mammalia > Eulipotyphla > Talpidae > Uropsilus > Uropsilus gracilis. Next base: position 26,881 of record PVHY01005510.1, read on the forward strand.
CCTAACTCAATCTGAGTTGAATGTTTAATCTAAGAGACTAAGTCTATATTTTTAGAGAATAGAGTATGTCTATATTTTTAAAGATGCTATGGGTTCACAGCAAAGTTAAGCAGAAAGTATAGAGATTTCTCATATCTCCCCTGCCCCATATGTGCTTGACCTCTTCCCCAGTAACAACATCTCCACTAGAGTGATATATCTTTTAGGAGTAAGTGATGAAACTATACTGACACATCATTATTTCTCCAAGTTCTTAGCTTTGAGTTGACTCTGGCTGTTTTAACTTCTGCAGTTTGGACAAATGTATAATGACATGTATCCATCATTCTAGCATCACACAGGGTAATTTCACTGTCCTTAAAGTCCTCTGTGATTTGCCTAGTCATACTTCTCCTGAAGTTGAGTTTTTGACACTGAAATCAAGGATTTCTAACAAATGTGCTTGTGTGTTAATATATCATTGACTCCATTAATTTGACTTGTGTGAAAAGATAGTTAACTTTTTGAAGGAATAACTTCATATTATGTGGAGTTTTAACTTATTTAAAGTTTGACACAACTATGCATTACATTATAAGATAAGTTTCTTGAGTTAAAAAATAAAGCTTCTCCTCTACTCTTTACCCACATCCCATCTCAAAGGGTAACAGCATTTTATAGAGGCCTTGAGTATGGGAAACAACAAATCATTTTAAAATCTCATTTTCTTAAATGTTTCCATTACACTTCACTGGTCAAAAATTATGCTTCTAATTCTAATGACTCTTAACCAAGGTCTATTTAAAGTTATCTCCTTCTGTTGCAGAGATATTTTGCTCAAATTTTGTTTGGATTATGTATATTATATTAAGTTACTCATGTTTGCCTGTCGCAGTAACAAATGGTTGAAAATGTTTTTTTTTAACAGTCATAAATAATCTGTTCTCTAAATGCCCAAACTTTTGCAAAACTCAATCCTTCAAATCTCATTGTCTTAAATTTAAAACTCACCCATGCAATTATCTGAAGTTCATATATCATTTTCTATGATGTTCTGGTTCCCCTGTCACTTGGTGAGTGATGATTACCAACTTTTCATTGTCTTTCTGCCTTTACTACTACTGAAGTTCTTTTTCCCATCACATTAAGGTTGTTATTTTTTTTCACATAAATTCTTAGTACTTGTTCCTTACATTTTCTTAACTTTGCATCCTGTTCCCCGAATTTTTATTAACTTGCCAATTGTTACCATCACTATATAATTTTGGAAATATAACTTCACACATGCTTTACTCACTCCCTATTAAAGGTCCAATACTCATGTCCTATCATCTTCCTGCCTCATCCCTTCCACCTTCCTCCCATCCCTTCTGGTAACCTATATATTTTTCACATCATCAAGGAAGTGTTTTTATCTCAGTTGAACCTTAAACCTATGATGTAATATTTGACCTTTAACTATGTCCTAAGGTTATCTACACACAATTTTCAAAATTTAGGGAGGAAAACCTTGGCAGAAAACATCTATAATGCAGGCCCAGGTGAAAGAGCCAATTATTTTAGAAAATGATTTTAGAAAATAAAACTCCATTTCTCTATAGACTTCAGAGTATACAAAAATATAATTGAGGAGAATAGGAATGGCAATTCTGACAGCAAAGTTTGTTAGAGGATGAAGAACTTGACCTTGCTTCTGGTTCCTTGGAATTCGAATTCTCTGGAGATGGAGTGACACAGAAAGGGGAGACCAAATGGCATGAGGCTCTAACAGGTATAGCTTCCAGATCTGTAGATACCTTGTGCCATACTGGTATGAGGTCCTTTATTGTTTTGTTGAAAGGTGGACAGAGACTCTTCAAATACTAAAAACAAACAAAATGAATATGTGAGCTACAGCTAAGTTATTTCCTAATTCTACTAATGTTACGAAACTATCGAGGTGAAGTATTTTCTTAAATAAAATGTTGCATGTAAATATATTTCATATTTAACTTAGAAAAGAAATATTCGAAATGACTGTCAATGTATTCCTTATCTTGATTTTCAAGAATTCTAATCAAATTCAGAGCACCAGAATTTTTACATACTTTAACTACAAGTGTTATAAACTTCTAAGTATAATAGTTAAATGGTTTAATTTTACTGCCATTTTTATATGTTCTCTAAATGAAATTTCTGTATTGTTGCTTACGAACTTCGTAATAGAAATTTGTACTTATCCTCTTCTTTGTTAGGAAGATTTCGACGCTTCGAAAAGTTGAGTCAGCTTTTGGAAAAGGGAAAAGCCCACTGGATTGGAACACTGCCTTCTCTAGCAGCTTCTGTACTTCTTCAAAGCAGACTCAAAATTTTATATCCCCAAATCTTGAATCTAGTGGCCTCTAATTTGTTAAATGAACGGGAAAAAAGAAGCAAATATAAAATTCAAAATTACATTTCTTTGACCCAGTCTTTTCAGTTTCCTTAGATTGCAGGTAAATTACTAGAAAGGACTTTCCAGAAGTAAATATGAAATTTAGAACATATTTCTTAGTACATGTATTTATTTTGAATATATTTATATATAGAAAGCAGTAAAGCATTTAGTAAGAGTGTATTTACTCCCCATCCTTTACTACTATTACTTGCCACTAATATAATTATTATCTAAGTGTCTATTTATTATTTAAATTTACTAAGTACTACTAATTTCCATCCAGTAAAGAAGAAAAAGCAAAAATTAAAAAATGAACTAAGCCATTCACTTGACTCTTAGAACTCCTTTTCTCTTGTGAAAGCAGCTTTTCTAATTCATATCATAGATTATGAATTTATTCATGCCTGTTTGATTAAAGAAACATCACTTTCTGCTTCCAAATGATGAATGGCTCTGGCTCTTTTGAAAAGTGACAACGCAACATTAGTTTGATTTTTATGTAATACTATAATAGTCTTTGCTAATAGCCTAAAGCACTAGATTCAAATGAAAAATTTAAATGTTTACTAGCTGGCCACTGTATTATGTAAGAAGAGTTCTTCAGAGAACATTGTTTTTATTGGCAAGGATAATTTATCCTTCTGATTTATTTGTCTGTGCAGTTCAGAGGACAGACACATTTCTGACTTTATATACAGTTTAGCCTCTCCATAAGGCAGCAAGTGAAATAACCTCTTAGGAAACATTGAAAGCAAACACTTATTACATGAAATAGTTTGAACTATTCAACATCCCAGCTAATTCTGTCATGCTTTGCTACAATAGTGCAGCATTTAAATACTGAAGAAGCAATATTCTGATAATGAAACCATTTCCAGGCAAAGAACTTAGAACAGGTATTTAGTTTAGATAGTTTCATTATAAATGTCTGTGCAAGCTAAAAAACATTTCAGGCTAATGCACTGCTAAGAATTGCATCTGGAGAATGCAAATGTCTGTTTTAATCAGAACTTGATACAGAAAGGATATTTTTTAAAAGGAGATTCCCTTAAAAAGAAGAACATCACTTGGTTGTGTTATTGGCACACCCATGTAAATAATTCAGCTGTCAATATTAGCCATGTAACCCAAAGTTATGAAGTGATTTCTGTTTCCTTAATACTGGAGAATTCTGGAGTAATAAATAGGGCAGGTTAAATGTATAAGGACATTTAAATCCATACAAAATGAAAATTTTCCAATAAAAATTAAAGCGTTAATCTTGATCATTGTTGAATGTTTTACTGCAATGAAAATGAATTTTTGATTTAAGACATTTGTTGTTACTTTTGTTTTCCTTTGTGTTTTTTCCATTTTTCCAATTGTTTTGTTACCATGTATGATACCAGCCTGATCTTCTTTTTGTTTGCAAGAAAGGGTAAGAAATACTTTAGATTTAAAATGAACTAGGTTTTGCTAACTAGGTAAAAACAGGTCTATAATTGTTTTGTAACCAAATTGTGAAAAGTATTAGTTTAAAATTCATTTATGTCTGTTCATATTTTCTAGGAAGTGCTTTACTATTAAATAAAATTTAAAGACAATCAGATAATTGCTTTAGTGGATTTTGCCAATTTTTTTTTTGTTACCCTTTAGAGAAGTGGTTCACCCTAACCCTGAGACAGTGGGAATGAGAGACTGCTGAGGCAACTCTAAGAAGAGGACCTTTCTAGTCCTTGGCTTCCTCATCCCTGCATAGAATTAATCATAGTGACTATCTCATATTTTGAGAATTAAATTAGATAAGTTCCATTACTTCAACACACACTTGATCCTTGGTCAATGTGAGGATTAGATACTTTTGACTCCCCAAAACTTAACTACTAAATAGTTACTAATTTAAAACCTTATCAATAATTTGAAGTCAATAATTTATATATGTACTATAAACTATTTTCTTACAATAAAATAAGCTGGAAAAAATAAAATGTTGCTAAGAAAATCAAATAGAAATGCATTTATAGTACTGCACTCTGTTTACAAATACTGCAAGTTTATGTCATATGTTTATAAGAAAATGTGTATGTAAATGAACCAGTGCAATTCAAACCTATTTTGTTCAGATAATGCCACAGGATTATCAAGCCAATTATGTGATTAGGAGTAGATTTCAACTTTAGAGACAAGAAGACTAGCCATCCATAAAGATAACAAAAAACAACTGGAGATGAGAGGACTCAGGGTCACTTCACTCAGTGACTCATCTCTCCCATGCCAAGATCATCAACTTCAAACAAGACCTTCTAAAAGACAGATGTGTTGCAGAAAGCCCATACCACTTTTTAAGAGAATAGTCTCTGAAGATATTAAATTATCAAATTCGACAAAGATTTAAGTAGGATAGGATATTGAGTTTTGCTTTTAATGTTAATGAGTGATGGAAGCTTATAAAAGGGAAGTCAGATTGCTTAAACCCAAAATGAAGACAATTATATTTTCCCTACATTATTGTATAGCATCTTGGATTCAGCGTGTAATCCACTAAAGATAAGAAAGATTAATTTGCATTTCCAGGTGTTTTCAATATATTCATAACCTACCTAATACACATATGTAAATTACTCATAGAATATAAGATAGACAACAATAAATGGCTAAAAATATGAACTGGCAAACATTTCTGAGAATTAAAATGCTCTAGGCTAGTTTTGTTAGTTTTAAAACCCAGTAAATTGACAGCTATTCAATTTATCATAGAGAATTGACCTCTAGTTGCTATTTCACATGCACCTGGAACAGCAGAGCCAAACTGTAAGTTGATTAAAAGAGCTTGAAATCTACTGACAGTGGACTGGTATCATCCTGTTATGCCAGAAACAGCACATTACAAGGTGAGGACACAAACACAGGCAGATATAAGTGCTACAGGCGGACATGACTGCTTGGATGATGTCTCATCCTCACAATTCATGTTCCAGTTTAAATACTCATTAATCAAATGAGCACTTGTATTCAAACAACCATTATTCCTAAGAATATAAATTCAGTCTTGGAATTCTAGTATCTGATCAATAGATGATTTTTTTGAGTTATATGTTACTGATGAAATTAAACTTTCAAATCCTTACAGTCCCACTGAAAGAACTTATAATTCATGGATATTCTGCACAGTCATTTTTTTTTAATAGCTTCATGGTCTTGATAATGTGGTGTTTGCAATCCAGCATAAACTTGAGTGAAGATTCTGATATACTTGTGGCTTTGGTGTCTGTAATATAAAACTATTTTTTTTATAATCTCTGAAATTTGGAACTGTTTACAGCCAACTCATCTATATGCCAAAATCAGCCTAACCAGATATACCAATAATGGACAGTTATTTATAGAAGTGGGTAGTTACTACATTTAGTTTGGACCAATAAGCACATGTATAGTTTGACCACTTCCATATATTCAGAATTTAAGGTTTAGAAAACCCAAAGGCTAATATGAAGAAAACACTTCAGAACAAATTTTAAGGGAGTCATAGTAGTATTCAAGGAGTAGTTACAATGAAAAATTAAAATCTTTCAACCCACACATAGTGAGGTTTTTACATGTAACTTGATAAGTGCTCCTGATATTTACAAAATTACTAGGTTGCAGGTACAATTTTGTTTGTTTTTTCAAGTTTAGTTGATAACGTAGGAGCAGAATCTTGAAATTAACCTAGCATAAAAATAGAAAATTATGTGATAGGTTTAAACATAGAAAGAAACTTTTACTTAACACAATGCTTCTATGGTATACATTTTTAGAAAACATTTGTGGGAGAGGAGAAGATGCAGAAATATAGTTCTTAGGCATTATTTTGAAATAACGTCCATTTTTGATTTATGAGTCCCCTGAGGAATGATACGAAATTAAAATTCTCTTGTCCTTTTGCCTCTTCCACCACCACCACCCCAACTTCCCTAAACAATTATATCATATACATGCAAACAAAAGATAAAAATTCCAATTATTTAAAAGATAAACAGATCTAATGAAGACCACATTAACTCATAAATCCATGCTTCATTCCTGGGGTGGGGGTGGAGGGGAAACAAAATACAGTAAACCTCCAGCAAAGACTTCCTGAGAACCCTGGACTGTGTGTAAAAGCAGCCTTTCTTCCTGAATTGACTTAAAATGAAGAAAAAGGTCCTTCAAAGAAAATTTTCTTAAAGGCAGCAATCAAAATAACTTGGCTATTATTTCTAATGCAATGAAAATTACCTCCTGAAATTCAATTTGAGACTGTATGATAGTAAAATCAAAGATCTTAATGAAATAATCTATATTGAATACTTACTTAATGGTGAGGAGGTAATCTGAAATAGAAACTTTTTGAAGATAGATGGGCATGAAAGTAGACAGGGTGAGGTAGGGATGACAAAAGAATGCATCATCTTTGTTCTTGACATTATCCACAGTTCTTCAATCCTACTCACTATCACTCAGCCAAAGGCTTGAAATGGGAGTACTGGAGTACATGTGGAAAACAATATTACTCTTCTTTTTTATTTTTCTCTTTGTAAATGTAAAGCCTAAGTTTGGTCAAAGGGAAGCTTGACCTTGAGAAATTTCTTTAGTTAGAACTTCATGCACTTAAATCTCCTATGCTCCATTGTTTAAACACTAGTGATGAAATAAGAAATTTAGAAAAATTTCTTCCAAGGCAGCATAACCTAGTACTTACACTGTTTAATTATTATTGTTAAAGCAATACTGACTAACAAGGTCTCACTTTGCTAATTATGATAGTCTTCACAGCTTAGTTTGCTCCTGTCAGGGCTGTTAAAGAATTTAGCAAGAACTGGGGTTTATCCCCTCACATCTTAATCTTAATTGCCAGGAGTAACTTAGAATGAATGAGAAGTCACAACAATAACTTCAGGATTAATTTTGTCATCTTATGACTCAGCAATTGTTTTGAAAATTGACAATTACATATTGCTATATCCAGTTATGCTTGCGCTTTATCTTATAAAATACAAAACATTTTTTTTTCAAATGCAATTACTTCTGAAGTAATAACCCAGAATTTTGCCACATTTCAGAGTTAAGAACAATGTTCTACAAGTTGGCCTATATTAATGTCTAGTGTGGGCCTTAACACAACCTTTGGTCTTCTTCTAGATTTCTATATAACATTACCTCTTTCTAACTAAATCTGTGACAGACAATGTGGGATGTATTATGAAGTAGGAAAGTTTATTCAAGTTTTTTTGTCCTGTTTTTTTAGTAGGTCTTTGTTCATTTTGACATCGGATGCAAAAAGGGCAGAAATCTCCAATCAACAAGCCAACGGGAAAAAGCAGTACTATTAAAATGTGGTTTCTACTCCCACATTCTTCCAGGTTTTTCCCACCTGTGCATGACAGTTGCCAGTCATAATGCAATTTAAACAACAAAGTTTAATGAACAATGAAAATAAACCAGGAAAACAAGAAATAACAGGTGCCCAGTTATTTTACTCCAATTGCCATTTAGTCAAAAGTCAAAAACGTGTCCTAGATGATACTCTTTTCCAAACCTAAGGTAGGCACTTTGCAAAATCTAGTATTTCTTTTCCATCTTCTCTTTGTTCCTCTCTTCAGCATTCAGAGCTGCTCAGCTTGTCCTAGGTTCTTCAAACTTTTCCAACAAATACTGATACAAAATCCACTTTCCAAACCCCTGGCTTTCTCCATGTATCAGATTTTCACACCACCTTGCTACAGCGCCATGAACTTCCATTACCAGGCCTGCCTTCAGTGGTGTCTGATCATATTCACCTGGCCTGCCTTCAGCAGCTCCCAGTCACTCCCAGTCTGTCTTTCTGGCATCTAACTCCACACTGGCTACTCCTCTGCTGGCCACTCTCACACCATGGCTCCTTGGCATCACCAGCTCACTCTTCCGGACTTCCTCTAGGTCCAGGCACTCCAGCTCATCTTTACCACCTGTCATTCTTAAGTCTCTCATACCTTTCTCTTGACTCCTTGTTTTATGTGCCCTTTTCATGGTGTTTCTTCTAATGGGTCTTTCTGTCAGACCCCAATACCAGGGCAGTATGGCACCCAACACAATTTTCAACTACATCACTACCAGAGGCCCCAGATGCCCATCCAGCCAAGTCACCCCATATCAATTTGACTGACTGAGCTTCCAGTGCCTCTTGGAGGTTTGGTCTAAGTTTCTCCAGAGACACTTAATTTCTCTATTGAACATGTAAGTAAGATCATACAGTATTCACTTTTTTCCTCTGACTGATGGCATCTAGCATAATTCCTTCTGACTTCATCCATGATGCTGCAAATGTCATGACTTTCCTTTTTTGATTGCCGAGTAGTATTCCCATGTTAAAAAGGTCAAGAAAAAGTCAAAAGTAGCAAGCTGATAACAGAACTGAAGCATACAGCCAGAGGGTAAGAAGGAAGTGGGCAAAAGAGGGAAAGGATGAGCACAAGGAAATATGGTGATGGTTCACAGAGGATACTATGGTGGGAAAAACATGAGGTCTACAATTTTAGAAAAAACATGTATAATCAATACTTTTTTTTTTTTGTAAAGTCACATTGTAAGATTGTCTATTGGCCAAAGCACTCTGACAAACAGAGACATTCATGTCAGATAGGACATTCTGGGAGCCTAGAAATCACCTCTCAATAGCCTAAAGCAAATGTCAGAACTCTGTTTGGATAAAGTTAATTCTTCACTACATAAGAAGATCCTTTTATAAACAATATGAAGGACTTGTATGTCTTCTTCCACTTGAAACTAGACCTACACTTGTAAACATACCTGAACTTGCACTTGTCTTCGAGAGTCTCAAGTAAATTTCTAGTTAACATTTATCTGCTTCTTTTACTTCTCTATGAAAACATTATTATTCCACCCTTTTAAAGAAATCTAGTTAATTAATCTAGCAACATTTTAAAAATTCTTTCCAATTTCAATTTGTCAGTGTAACCAAACAGACAACTTTGAAATAGTTTAACTTTAGTTTAAATAGTTTAACTTTTAAATAGTTTAACTTTATCATAAAACATAATGTTTTATGAATATAGTTTCTTAAAATATTATGAACTATTTGAGGACAGGGATTATATGTACTTTTAATTTTTTTTCTTAAGGACTTTAAAAGACTGTGTTTCATATTATTATTAACAAATATTTATTAGAGTGAGAGTAAATAAAAGTAGTCATTTAGCAGGAAAATTATAGGATTCTAGTGCTATAAAAAGCACTAGAATGTAACATCAATGTTCAAAGAAATTTCATAATTCAAATTAACCAAATTATTATAGTGACCACAAGCTACAACAAAATGGGAATCTAGTGGGTGACATTAACTGTGATACAATGACTCAGTGTCAACTCATATTACCATGAAATGCATCACTGTTATTCACAATATGACTGCCTTTTTAAATCTGTAATAGTGTGATACGTCTACTTCCAATAAAGTCAGGAAACACTTCCATTGTGTTTTTTATTGGAATATAATTTTCCCAGTATCACTTTTCCATCTCATATATTCTTTGTATAGTGTGAATTTTTGCTTCAATTTAAGCTGCTCCAAACATATTCAGACATGTTTTGCCAGGAATGAAATTCACATATGTTTATTTGAAAGAAAGATAGACAGACACACACAGGGAGATGTTATAAGGGCACTCAAGGGAGAAGCTAAACCCCAGACCTGTACTCTGTAAAGAGAGCTGCTACAAGTGGAAGTGGCAAAGTCTTATCTTCAGGGAACCTAGAGTTGCTTGTGGCATAAGAAATCCATCACTTGGTAATGAAGTATGAGTGAAAGGGAGGAAGAAATATTTGTTTCATAAGGATGCAGTATGCTTTCTCTGTAGCAGGAAACAGAGATTTCTATAGGATATTGAGAGTCAATTGCAGCATCGGGAGGTTGTCAGTACTTTAAGTGAAGACACTGATGTCAGCCAGGAGATATTTTCTGGCTGTTGCTCAAGATCATACCAAGCTACTTGTGCCTGTATCAGGCCAGTGGAGCTAAAGTAACCAAGACAGAAGTATCATAACTGATACTTTGTGATAGAAAGGTCTGTTATTAGCAGTTGTGAGATATAGTTTGGGGAGTCTCAGAAACTCATTGACAAGAGCCTTGTATTACCGGATATGGAAGAAAGCAAGGGAAAATTTGTTATCTGTTGAGATGTTACTTTAAATACTCTGTTGATAAAAGTTTAGATTTCTCCTCCCCAGTCTGTATTGTTCACTAACAGTGATATAGTTACAGTCTGTTGTTTCAAAAACTATACTGAATTTATGATCATTTTTATATCAGTCTGGTTGCCAAGAAATCATCAGCAATGCTGAACAGTTCATTGCCACTACAAGTCTGCATCCTATTGGGCACCTTCTTTTCTCCTCCACATCCACTGCCTAGAAAAGCCCACTCACCCAAAGTTTCTAAATCTCAACTTTTCCATAAAAAAATGCTGTGTCACCTCAAGTCAGAGGTAATAAAAGGAGATAAAATCAAGAGGAAGAAGAAAGCAAAGGTGGAGGACTGTTAGGAAGTATTTGAATATGATTCATTTTATTTCTGACAATGACACCTCAGGTTAGATTTCGAGTATAGGAGCTTCAGAGAACAACTATGAGTCCATATGCCTGAGTTAAAGGGTATGAATGATAGGGAGACTTTGGGTGGTAAACAGAAGGTGCCAGAGGAAATACAATCCTGTAATCTTGCCATCTACTGAGATAGAGGAAAACTTGTAATGGGATGATGAAGTAATCAAAGATAAGGAGAAGCTTCTACATTAGATGGAGATCTCCCAAGAAAAAACAGCCAGTGTGGGGAGGGGAGAGACAGAGAGAGACAGAGAGAAGCAGAGAGAGACAGACAGAGAGAGAGACAGAGAGAGGAGAGAATTTGTTTTGGGGACTGACTTGCACAATTATGGAAGCTGAGAAAACTCACCATTTGGAGTTCAGTTTGGAGATAGAAAAACTAGTGATATTAGTCCAAATCCTAAGTCTGAGCACCAGGAAGGCAGCTATAGAAGTCTCAGAGTCTGAAGGTCTAAGAATTAGAAGGTCTGTTACCTGAGTGCAGGATAAAATATAAGAAGAGAAAGAGAACAGGTCTTCTGTGCTTTTTTGTTCTGTTTAGCACCTCAAGGGATTAGATGATAAAGATATCTATCATTTCAATATTTTATGGAAGTAATATTAATTTATAATATTATATGTTTCAGGTGTGTGATGTTATGACACAGATATACATCTGTATATAGTAAGCTCTATTTTATACCAAAGTCTAGAGTCAATCCTTCACCATAAAATTGGTCATTTTTACACTATACTCTGGTTTCTGGTTTTCTTCCTTTCTGGAAGGTAGCTATGCTTACTACTATACCACCAAGAAGTTTTTTTTTTTTTTTTTTTTTTTTTTTTTTTTTTTTTGGTGTGGGGGTTTGGCTGTAGTTGGTTTTTGTTCACTTACTATTCCCTTGCTTATTTGTTTTGTTTCATAAACTACCACATACCAGTGAAATCATGCATGCTGTTCTTATTCTTTCTGAATTATTTCACTAAACATAATACATTCTAGGTCCATTCATGATGCAAATAGCAGCTTTTTATATTTTTTAAATAGGTGAGTAGTAGCTTTATCTATCTATCTATCTATCTATCTATCTATCTATCTATCTATCTATCTATCTATCTATCTATCTATCTATCTATCTATCTAGCAAGCTAGCAAGCTAGCTAGTTAGCTATCATCTCCCACTTCTTTATTAAATGATGAGCTCTTAATTGCTCAGTCTCATCTATGACCAATCTCATCTGGAAATATGTTCACAGACACACTAAATATAATTATTTTCTTGATACTTAGACAACTCTTACCTCAGTTAAAGATGACACATGAAATTAATCATTAATCATCATACTTTTTTTAATATCTTGCTTTCTAAATTCCATTCTTGCCCTCTTCCCTTCATATCATTCCTGAGTTTTTATTTCAAGCACTAGAGCTGGTAAATTTTGTCATGTGAGATGTTATTTGTACTTTTTATAACTATATTATGTAAATTAAAGCAACATAACTACTAAAAAGCATACTTAGTGATAGTTAAATGATGCATAATAGAACTAAACATTCTCACTGTACTGTGAATTACTGACCCAAAATATCTCACTGTAACCTTAAACTTCTTTTAAAAAAATGGAAAACCCAAGAGTACCTTTTTCCTTAGAAGCTCCTTGACAAAGCTTTATATTACTAAATATTATTTAGACATAATTGATCTGAGATATAAAATATAGTGTTGTGTTATTCTTATGTAGAGCAGTAGCTCATGTACTGATGAAACTGGTCTTCTAATACTGGTCACATGTGCCTCTCTCAGGACAGTCAATTTTATGTCTGATCACAGCTAATCCTCATAATTCAACTGACAGACCTACTGCGTTTGGGATTTTTATTCCACCTTGGGATCCTGTGCTCACTCCTGAGACATACATCTTCACCACAGGAAGCTCATTAGGGACTATGCATATTGAATGAGCAAGAAAGAGAAGGGAATTGAGATTAGTAATAATAATAAAATAAAAAGAGAGAAATTGTGATGAAAGTGGGGTAGCATTTATATTTTCGAATTCTCATCCCAGGCAAGGGAACAGTCATAAGAATTGTGAAGGCAAAGAATTGAGATGTATAACTCAGAAGGACTGAAATATTAGGCCTTTGTTAGTACTCAAAAAAGCACTCTGCTGCTGAACTCACATGAGGAAGAAAAATTGAGTCATTACTTTTCTATAAATTAGTCATTTTGAGAACTAACTAACTTTTCAATTGCCTCCTTATAATAGAATCTTTTGCTACTACCTAATAAATCTTTATTTTAAGGCAGAACAATGTCCAATGTGAGATTTCTGCTGTCAAGAAAAGAACATCCCATCAATTCAACAGGTCCCAGTGTTATAACAGAATCCAAAGAGAACACAGTTCAAACCAGTGGGGCAGATGTGATGTCTTCATTGTTTTAAGGCTTATTAAGGTAGACTAGTTGGTACCCGTGGAGTGTCGATCATGAACTGGATGCTGAACACCACATCACTGAAAGAGTGTTTTATTGTCCTATGAGCTCCTTTTTCAGTACACACTGATATGATTAAGGACTGATGGATAAAAAAAGTATGAAAAACATAAAAGAGTCTTTATCGTAAGTGTAAAATATGTTCCTCCTTTGGGTTTTAATTATATTTTGCTTAATAAATTTCTACAAAATATTACACTTAGAGCTTTATACTTTAATGAATTTTGTCAGGGTTGTTGTCAAGAAATATTCATGAGAAAGTTTCTAGAGGAAAGCAAAACATTATGATTAAGACAACACAATCAAATACAGATGTATCTCAAGGTCTGGGATTATTGTCCTTTTAATTTTGAGAAATAATGTTCCAGCTGGTAGAGGAATTTCAAGATTTTTCTGAAAGTATGTCAAGAAAATAGAAATGGAAATAATAAATGAGAGCCTCTGAAGAAACTGGATAACAGAAATGCAGGCTGGGCTAGAAAATTCCCATTGTACATCTTGAACTTTTTCCAGTGTTCTGTGATTACTGAAAGTTGGTGTTCTTCCACCTTTGTGGGTGCATTTGTATTGATTTAAGTCATGCTCCATCAGATCAGTATTCTTATCAAACATTGTGTACCTCGAATGTACGATTACAGTAGTTAGCACAGTGTTAAGTATAGAAGATAGTAGCTGCTTGTGGTCAGGATGAGCGAGGAAGTGATATGCAGCAAGGACAAAGTGACAGTACAGAAGACCACAGCCCACACCTGCATGTGGGTTTAAAAAGTCTCTATTATGAAGCTAATCTCATTATGAAAAACTTTGTACAGTTTGAATAGCATTTAAATATAATAGAAACAAATTCTTACTGCTTCCAAACCCCTATGTATTGAGTTTACAATGTGACCCGCTCCACAGCACTATTTTCATTTACAGTTCCCATTCATTTCTAATGTCTACTGACATTGTTCTCTGTGTTGTGTCTGCCAGAATGGATTGAGGCCATTGAGAGAGAGAGAGACAGATATTAGAACCAGCAGAAAGTGATTATAGGTGGCATCTGGCAGGAGTCATTTTCTCTTAAGGCTTTGACATGTCATTCCTGGTAAATAAGTTCTATTATCTATCTAAAAGCACCAGATGTACCATAGGAGATTATGCCAATAAATCTTTTGTGGAATACATACATACATACATACATACATACATACATATATATATATATAATATATATATATATATATTCCATTGCTGATTCATTGCAGTTCATATAAGTTCAACCTATGTTGTCTGGAAATGTATTCCTATTTAAGTTTCTTAGGTGTTTCCTCACTGAATAAAAATTTCTGAAAGTTGTTCTTGCATGATACACCCAGTACTAGAGATAAATTCTTTTAGCAGATATTGGAATATTGATAAGGTGTTTTATCTGTTTGACTTCAGAATTTTCAGTTGATTATTATCATGGCAAATTCAATAAATACCATAAATAGATTTTCAGTAAAATGCTTTTCTGTAAGATGTAGCAGTCAATGATTCCATCTGTGTGAAATGACTATTGCCAGATAGTCCAAAACATGAAAGAATAAAATGAAAGTGTCTGGCGTAGTATTTTAGTACTTGGGGACTTAGGATCATGAGGTGACAGATGCAAATTGAAGTCAGGTTGCTTGATAGGGTTTTATATGTTGCATCAGATTACCTTTTCATTTTCTGAACCTAACCACAATTAACCTCATTCCTAAACACGCTTCTTATAATTTTTGTCATGTATGCTTTATACTTCTACAATTGTTTCATTTCTAAACTTTCTTCTGCATTCAGTTCCTGCTTGATTCTATAAAATCCTTAGTAATTTCTAGTAACTATTGATGCCTAACTTGCTACCTGTTGCAGCACATATTTAAATTCTAATTTTCTATAAATTAGTTGAATTTCTACTTATGCCTCAAGACCAACGTCAAGTATTTCCTTTCTGTTTCACTTAATAAAATTGACCACTGCATCCTTTGTATCATTATTGAGCTGGTGTCTGTCACTACTTTTGCATTTGTCACACTCTATTACTATTTTTTTGCTTTATTTTATTCTCACCTATCCTTTTATTCTGAACTATGTTACTTGTACCTCAATATAAAATATGACAGAAGGGAAAAATACAAAGGAGCATAGATATGAACTTTCCTATATCTAGTTTCTTTTTAATTTGATTGAATAGTACTGTTGATCTGATTGGTACTGTAGTAGAGGTCACATAGTATTAAAAGTAGAATATTCACCTGAAAGAGATTATTACTCTTGTAACACTCAGTCTATCTATTTTATCTATATTCCTAAAAACTCTCAGAATTATACTAAACAGAATCCGAGGTAAGTGACGAATTGAATGATGCAACAAATGATGCAACAAAAATAATAACAGTCTCTCGAAAATGAATAAGTACGTACAAAATAAACATAATAAGCTGAGAGGGGGAGTGCTATGCAAAGTGCAGTGCTTCCTTCTGTATAGGCTGATGTCTTCAGTTCAAGACAATGGAAGATCTTCAAATCTAATGTGATTTTTATATTCTTTCCATATAGAATCAATTGCTTTGTGGAACATTCCAGGTAACTTAATCCTTGCCTTAAAATTCCCCTGGTCTTCTAATTTTCATATTAAACTGAGGAGACATCCTTTCATGAAAATATAATAGCAGAAAACGAGACATAACAAAACATCTCTATAGAATAATGAATAATGTCGCTATGATCACTCTTTGTTTCTAGCTTTTGGTCACTCTGACATTTAATACTTGGGAACCAGTGGATTCACTTACTAGAAGTTGTTTCCTGTGCAATGAAGTCACCATTTTCAAGTCCAGTTTGTTCTTATAAGGAAGAGTCAGGAGAACACTATCACAATTACCGTTTCAAATGCTTTGTTACTTAATAGAGGGGTCTCACTCACATGTGCTTTGCTTGTGAAATGCTGATGCACGAATAAAGTAGCTGATGATGATTTTATGATGGCAGTGAAATGTTCGTATTACTGAATCTGACACTGTTAATTTCTCTCCTATAATTATGTCAAGTGTTTTATAATTTAATATTAAATCTTTTTTTTTCCTTTCGTCCCCATTTTTTTATAAATAACAGATCGGGCATCAGTCTGCCTTACTCTGAAGTCTATGGGAGGTTTGCCAAGGATATGGCTGATGAAACACAACCTTAGACAAGCTCCATCTGTCCCATTTAGACGATATACAGTGTCAGATCTCAGTGGTGGAAGTAATAACGGCAAGCTGTTCTCTGGGCAGACAGCAAAAGAGGGCTACTGATCACACTGATTAAAATAAACAAACCCTTAGGGTAGGTTGTAGTCAGTATAAATTTAAACTAGATAACTTTCAGGCAGACTGCACTTTCTACATTTAGGGCCAGTGTCATGTAGAAAAAAAAAAAAGCAAATACAGGTCAGCTCATTTGAAATATATGTAATTTTGCTTTAACCATTAAAAAAATTTCACAGGTCCTTTTGATTTCCCCTATTTAAAAAGCACCATTTAAAGGATGTGCAAATACAGCAGTCTAAAATATTTTCATAAAATACTAACATTCAAGCACACTTTTAAATTGGATTGGGGGCTCAAAGCAGGCTTTTCTCTCAAGGCATGAGTGTCTAAAAACAAGACAGAATGGAAGAATGGGTCAAAAGGACCCTATTATTCCAACTTCAGTGTCAGTGGGCATTTCAATCACCACACTAAATCTACTAATGCAGATGGACCCCCTAGAAGCGAAAAAACCTAAAGCCCCCCTAAAGCCCATTGAGTTGTAGAGAGTTATTACAAAAAAAATGATTGCATTTGAGGCTATCAGCAATTATGTAGTAACTTTATCGGGTAGTTTCTTTGTGTTGCTTTCTTATACACATAAGAATATATTAGATTAGTTTATAGACTAGCCACTATTTAATAATTAGAAGTAAAAACTGATGTTCTTCTGAGAATATTGAAAATGAGAAGAGATGATAAAGTTTAAACTAGGAGTGAATGTTTCTTTGTAGTCATAAATGAAGTTAGATTATCCATATAGTAATTGACTTCTAAAGTCAAAGTTTATTTTAGTCTGCCCTTTATATTTCATTGCAAATTTGGTAAATAAGAATGTAAGGGGATTAGTTTTACTTAATGATGATAGCACATTTTACTGAAGATCAAATAAACATTTTGTCTTGATTCCCACGAGAATTTTACTTCGTAACAGAGAAACAATCCTTTTCTCATTTTCTAAATCAGAAAGCTATCTACTACATTGTACTATGGTCATACAAGATGCTAGCATAGCTCTAGATATGCAAGGCAGAGTTATAAGGAAGTTATTTACATGGGACAATAACAGACATTTCTAAGTATCATGTTTCTTCCACCATCAAGTGCAAGGTTCAGTTAGATGACTTCCAGAATTCTTGCTAACTCTGACAATTCAAGTTTTTGATCAACATTTTCCCTAAGTCAAAATAGCATGGATTCAGGGTCATCTATGTGTACAGCTCCTAATAATTCAGAAATGTTAAGGTGTTCTCTAGATCAGACTCTAGGTCAGAGTTTTTTAATCTCAACACAATGGGCATATCAGAAGAGATCATTGTTGGAGGGATATCTTTGTCTTACGTTTTTTATTTTTATTTATTTTATTTTTTTTATCAGTTTCTATGTCCTTAGCAACTAAATACTAGTAACAATTCTCTTCCTCCCACTATACTTCAGTTGTAACTGGGGAAAACAAAGTTAAAAATAATGTTATACTGCTAAACAACAATAGATTTTGCTAAAATTAACATTAAATAGTACCAAGTATTTATAATAAGTAAAAATGTTGAACATTAGGAATTTTGGTAAAAACTGTTTAGGAAATGAAAAACACTGACTTTTAAATCAATTTAATATTATCTATTACATTTGAAGACATCTATATCCTTTGACATATTTTAGAAACTATGGAAATAAGTGCTTAATTTGACCAGGATATGTGTATAAGAATGTTCATGGCACTTTTTAATGTATGACCCCAAGCTGGAAGTATGTTTTATTATTATTTTATTAAATATCTTTTATTATGGTACAATGATTAAATAAAATAAGATTTATTTATAAATTACAATGACCTTGAGCTTTGAAAATGCTATAGAAACACAAAGGCAACATAAACGAATATTAACAGTTTTGAACAAAATGATTCAAATAGAAAGGAATAAATACTTTATGATTTCATTCATATGAAGTTCTGTCAAAATTTGAAAATCCACCCATCTGGTAATTTTTCCTAATTCTGTACCTTTAACCTGGAGTTATCACTTTAAAATCACTTTTTGTTTCCAAATACATTCTTAGAGGTCAGGTAAAATTATCACAATTGTCAAGTCATGGAACCAATTTAAGTGTCCACCCACAGATGAGTAAATAAAGATACTCTGGGATATATATTCAACTGAATAGTATGCATCCATTAAAAGAATTAAATAGTGCCTTTATGTACAAAATAGATGGCTCTTGAGGTGATCATGTTAAGTGAAGTAAGCCAGACAGTGAAAAACAGATATTGGATGATTTCACTCAACTGTGGAATATAAACAGAAAAAAAATACACCACAAAACATAAAAAATCTTGTATTTATTAAAAAAAGATTACTTGCTACAAGAGGAGACAAGGAGATGAGAGAAGCTGGAAGGTAGGTCAGATACTGGGATATGGAGTTTGTTGAAGGTGAGTGGAACAAGTGCAAATATAGAGGAGTTAGACTGTACCCCCAAATTAAAATAATAAAAATTCAAATAAATCAAATGTAGTGTTACAGAAATGTAGCTCTCGTCTGTCAGTTTCTCATTTTCCTTGTCTTTTACATTTCAGTAGTGGGTTCATTACCATCAATTCTTTAGTTAAAAATCATATTCACTGCCTTGTTTAGCTTATGACCACATTCCAGATTCTACAAAACTTTCAATATAACTGCCATATATTCTATAACTTCTGGATATTTTTCTCCACTACAACCACAATAAATTACAAGCTGCTATTATCTCTTGCTTAGACTTCTTTGCAAGATTCCTATTTATCGTCCTGATTTTATTTTTACTAGTTCCCAATCCATTTTAGACACAATACTCATTTTCAATTTAATTTTTAGATAAATTATGCTACTCCCCCTACTTAAACCTCTCTGGTTGCCAATTACTCTTTTAATGAAATTAAAATTCTTTAACAAACTACAATGAACCAGCAAGACCCTTTTCATCTCACTATCCAATTTCATGTTTTCACTTATTCATTGTACTTCATGAATAATGACGATCTTCTGTTACCTCGTTTAATATTCCAAGTCTTTCCTGACTCAGAACCTTCGCACCTGTTTTTCCTTAGGGCTGGGAAGAGTTCTTAACTCTTCCTGTCAACTCTGGTGGCCTAAGGTATAAGGGTAAGGCATTGGTCTCTTCTTAACTCCTTCCATTTGACTTATTTCTTAATTCTCGTCTCAGTTCTTTAAAGCTGCCGTCCAGAACTTTCCAAACCTTCCAATTACTTATACAATAACACGCAATTCATTTCTCTCATAAAAATGACAACAAACGCTAACTATCTTGTTGACAGTCTATGAGTTAACCAGAAATTCCCCACCTCAGGGATGTAAGCTCTGAGAGAACATGACCTGTCTTTCACAGAGTCAATATCTAGGTAAGTGTCATAGTTTGGTGAATCTCAGTCAATATCTACTGCACCTGTCAGTCTAGCTAAATGAAGTAATTAACTAAGTACTTAATTAATGAGTGAAAGAAACAGATCCAATTTCTAGAAGCATGAAATTTATCAGTTTTTAAAATTTACTCTTATAGTCAATTAAAATGCAGCATTTCCTAAGAAGGTAGCTATCTAGAAAATTCCTTACTTGAGCTTTATGTTTTTATTTAAATTTTATATTCTTTTCAATACATATAGTTTTGAGTGAAATGTGGGGGTGGGGGTAGATGCAGCTTTAGGCTTTCAAGATATTATTGAAAGCAATTGAAGGAAAGGATGTTGTGCAGAGAAATTTTCTTGAAGGAAAGCAAGACACTATATTTATTGAACTTTTAAAATCACTAATTATTTAATGTCATTAGTATCTTTTTGGAACAGTTACTCTTTATTTCTTATCTAATATGGGCTCATATCATTGATTTTCTGTGATCCAAATTACCTTCATTTTTTTTTTAAAGCTATCCCTTAGGTCTGATGTTTTATTGTATACTTATGAAATCTTAAAGGAAAAATAATAGGTTACTTGTTTTAAATAACTAATTTAATAGTGTAAATCCTTCAAATTTCTTACTACATAGAATGGTTTTAGATATATAGAGAAGAAATCCTAGGACTTTCTAATTTTGTTTAGCTAGTGAGCGCAATAAAGTACAAAAATACTTTTTAACATAAGGAATTAATTGAGGAAATAATCAACTATCAAATATATAACTCTTTTGGTTTTTAAATTTTATTTGAAAAAAAATTGCCTCCCCCTCGTAACTTCTTTTTATTAAAATATTGTGTTTTGTTCCAATCAGATATGATATTTTTCTTAAAAACACATTGGTTTCACAGATTCATAAATTTTGAAAATAAACCTGAGAAAGAAGCTATAATCATTCATATTTTACAAATATAGGAACTAAGGTACAGAGAAGTTAATTAACTTGCCTGCAATCACAATGATAGTAAATGAAGAGCCATGTTTGAAAGCGTTGCCTTCATTCCAGAGCCAGTCTTTTACCTCTGTGCTGAAACACAATTTGATTCTTCCCTGTTTGCTTTTCTGAGGGAATTTTGTATGAAATCAATGATTTAGAGGTTTATTTTATATACCTGAATTTTGCAAATCTGATGTTGTGAAGTTTTTCTTATAAATCATGTCAGTGGCTAACACACAGGTTTTGAATTCTGATTATTTTCTTCAACATAAAATGAAAATAACAAGAGTACCAGTCACACAGAGTAAGACTTTGAAATGCTAAAAAAATAGAAGATCTCTTCCATCACCTTCAGTCAAGGATATGAATTGTCTTAGGTTTGGTTCCCTAAAAGGAAACCCCGAAATGAGATTCAAGTGTTGGTGATTGAGGTTGTCCTTCAGGAGAAAGTTTCTGATGTAAGTGAATTAGATTATAGAAGACAGGAAACTTGAGGCTAAGTTTAAACTTAGCTTGGCTGCACAGGATTACTGAAACACCTGTGCACCTGAGGGTTGCTTCTCGAGCAAAGAAAGTAGCCATTTTTGCTCTGTGTTTACTGTGTCCAGTCAATGATCCCCAGTTACAACCAGAGAATGAAGGTGAGAATCAATGTGCTTTTCCTATAGGGCAAAGTGGCTCTTGTTCAGTCAATAATGGTTGTCTGGTGAGGGGTGACTCTTTATCAAAAGAAGTCAGTAAAGAATAGATGGAGGTGCTACTCTAGTCCTGGTATGGCAATTTGAGTGGGACCCAAAAGGTATGTACTATGTGAATGGTGTCTAGAATTTAATTTATCAATCAATATGTGTCTCAAGACTTTAAAAGTCATGAGTAATATGCTTGAGAGGCTAAATTCATCACTGTCTGTGTGCATTTGTTTCTTAGCATGGTGAAATTGCTAAGATCTTTAGAGATTAATTCAAAAGTGGGGGAGATTTTCAAAAGACTCCAAGAATTATAGTTTGAGTCCTCATCTTTATTTTTTTGCAGGCAGTAGATTATCAAATTGTTAGCAAAATTCTTCTCCCCATGTAACAATGGCACAATTTTTGGTACTATAATCAACATAACATGCTTTAGAATTAACTTGAATTTACTATAATTATCAATATAAAACATGAACACCTATAATAACTGCAAGCTATAGAACTGTGGTTGGTTGTCCTATTAATAAGAGCAGTAACTTAAATTGAATTTCATTTTTCTATTGTATTTTACTCTTTTGCAGTCAGAAAATTAGAGTTGGTATAATTTTGAGAGTATCAAGTTTTAGTAAATTATATATTTTTAAGCATTTCTCCAGTTAACGATTTATTTTTAAATAAAGGTGAATTTGTTTCATAATGGAGTAATCAACCTCCAGATTCTGCCTGGAATAATTTTCAGTTAATACCTAACACATCCCCACTTCCCATGATCCTTGCATGTTCTCTCATTTCTCAGTTCAGCTTCATCAAAAAGCTCTTCGAAGATGCAGTATGGATTTTCTTTCTTTTCCTTGATGTATATCCAAGATGTTAGTCTTGAAAAAAACTTTAATTATTGTTGGCAGTATGATTTTTTCATTTTTAATTATGAGTGTATATACATATACATGGATATATTTAATGCGCTTATTTTGCTTGTAAGTAGCAAAAACAGTCATTATTGTTGTTACAAAAACATTAGTTCATTTAACAATCTGAAAACTGAACTACTTATATCTTGAGAGATATCCAGAGAATTTTAAGCTACATTGAATTTTTAAACAGAAAAATTATATTATTTTGAAAAGTGTCCAGATAGCATTCTTCAATGTTATTTTAAACCCCATTTCTCATTATTATTGAGTCCTAACTTTAAGTCATAGTTAATAGTGTGATTCCTTTCAAAACCAAGTGGGAAAAATATTTCTGGAAAGTAGAGTAGAGACCTCCAGACGTGTGTCCTCCATAAAATGAATGAGAAAATTGACAAAAATAATAAAATCAACTTTTTTTTATAATTCTGGAAACTTACCAAAACCTTGCATTAATCTGAAGCATATTATATAAGACATGCAGGTTAATTTTAGTAGAACTGTAACCTTCCATTAAAGGTATTTTAACCTTCCATTTTCATCTGCTTCTCCACCATAGCTTGGACAAAAGCAGTCCTGCCCTCTAATACTTATATAACAGGAGTTTGCAGTCAGAGGAAGGGGGAGAATGGGTTTAGATGCCTCAATAAAACCCCATGTGCAGAATGTTACAACTATCTGACCTCTAAAGTAGCTCCCCAGAAAAGTAACCATCATAGAATTTATCTGTTTTTTACTTGAGTCAGATCTTAGTAATTAAAGTTCTATTCCCTGGGTGTTTGACAAAAACAACAGGTAACAATTGTTTAGGTTTGCATTTGTCTGAGATAGTGATATTGAATAGGGAGGGGACTATCTTGACAATCTGAGGGTGAAATCTGCGGGATGACTGTCTGGAGTTTTGAAAGCTCCAAAATATTCTTAGTGATCTGAAAAGTCATGTATACATGCAGGGTTGTGTGAATTCACAGGAAATAACTTTAATACCTTAAACTTTAATTTTGAAATTTTGCATAAACAGAAAATAAAGCCTTAGGAAGTGTTCTCAACTGTCAGAGAACAATTTATCTGAACAAGGGTTCAAAATATTTGCGGAAATCTCTATGCGAAATAAAGACAACTAAGCTGAGTCTTTAAAGGCTTCAGTGGCTACACTGTGTAAAGGATACAGATCAGAAATACTCCAGGAAAACCATTAATGTACAAATAGCAGTACTGAGAATAACATGACACCCCTGGACAAAGGATATTACATTATGTAAATTGTATAGCTTCCAATAAAATATGAGACACACTAGGAAACAGAAAAGTGGTCAGATAAAATGTTAATAAGTTGATGCTAGCAGATCTACCTTAGAGGAAATGCAAAAAGTATGTATATATATTAATATATATTTATTTTTGTGTATATAATCACATATATATATGAAATGATGGGACGCAGACACTAAACATTCATGTTGATTCACACAAAAAAATAATGAGCACCAGAAAAGGTAGCAACATAAATAGTGGATGAATAAATGAACAAATAAAAGACAGTATTAAAATATGTTTGTTTGTACCTGTCTTTTTTATATGATTCAAAAGAAAATAGGACTAAACAATAATTACAAATTTGGTTGGATAATCTACAAATGTAATTTGTATGATAGAAACAGTATGAAGAGATTAGGTGCACCTAACTACATTGAACTAATTTTTTTTTCACTATTAATACTAAGTTAAAGTGACATTTTCCAAACTTGTCTGAAACTGTTTGGAAATTTAAAGTTATGATTTATTATCTCAAGCCATTATTAAGAAAACAAATATATATAGATCATAAAAAACATAAGGGATTAAATTGATACATTTATAGAAAAACGAGGTAAACAAAATAATACATTTATAAAACATGGAAAAATGAAGGAGATTGAATGGATAATTATTAGTCAGTAATGACAATGAATTTATAAAGTGTTCAACATGCAAAACCAAAGGCAGATATTGACAAATGTATTAAAAATTGTTGCTAGTGTTCTGAAGGCAAACTGTAGATTTAAACACAAAAAAAATTGAAAATAATATGATGGAAATGGGTTCTCAAAGCAAACAGAAACCTAGAGAGAACAGAAGTGACTATGCAATGATTGAGCTAAGTAGAATAACTCTCCACTTCTGTTCAATATACTGGAGGTTTCAGGGGAGCTAGAAGGAAAGAATGGAACGTGATTGCAAAACATGTAAATGTCTGTTTTGTGTGTTTGGGGGTGGGGGGGTTGGAGGGCTTCCAGGAGTTTATTGTCAGAGAATTATAACTTATGAAAACTGTTACTTAAAAAATTGGTATGAGCCCTGACTAACATCTGTAAGTTGTGGATGAAAACAAATGTTTTGTTTGGGAAGAAGAGAAAATCCCTTACAGGATTGCATTCCACGTCACAGTACAACCATTTTCCCCCTTTCTTTTCTAATAAGACAATATGTGATAACAAAGAGCTAACAATGACTATATTAGATTATTGTAAATTTTGTCACTACAGGAACTCATCGGTAAATCTCAGTGGGTTAAAACTTGCCCATATCATGCCATACCCACCTGTTGTGTTTTATTAAAACACAGACACACCTATTTGATTACATATTGTTTATGACTGTTTTCACTTTGAAGTGGGGAAAATATTGAGATATAGAGTGTTTGGTTCCCAAAGTCAAAATATTTACAATTTTATTCTCAACAGAGATGTTTGATGGTCTCTTCTGAAATAACTGACTTCATTTCTTCTCAACACAGGGACCTTGTACATCTGAATGACTCTCTGGGGCAGCTGTAAAGCACTACGCACATCCATATTCACCAGGACAGAAAAACAAGAATGAAGGAATAGTCTCTGCTGTTAAATGTTGCTGACACCTTAGATCTACACATATTTTATTGATTAAAACAAATTATATGCCAATTTTCAAGTTTTCAGGGAAGGATAACGCAAATAACTATTCTTCTAGTCACTAGCGTGTTGTTCATTCCTTTACCTGTAGCAATTTATTGTTTTCACATATGATTTCAAAATGATTCAACTTTACACAGGCTCTTTGAGTTGTTATAAACTTCATTATTGTCAGATTTTTATAATTCTCTCTGAGATTGTAATTTCTACATTCCCTAATTAAAGAATAGACATATAATTCTAATATAAAACATGTTGACTTACAAATTTTTACATAAAATTTATTATGCATATGCATCCGTGTATATGATGGAAAACATAAATATGTATATGAAACGAATATTAGAGTTGAGTAGTATTTCAAAAAAAACTTATATGCTTAATATAATAATCCACCAGCAATTTCTTTTTATAATTTTGGTATTCTTTACTGCATGTTTACAGATTGCATTACTAATTATTTGATTTATGGGTGTTAGGAGAGAAAATTTTATTTTCTTTAGTAATAGAAGCTCAACTTTTACTTTAGTGTTTTAGAAAAATAAATAAATGCCTTTAAAGAGTTTTTAGGAGAAAATATTTGTGAAACACATGGGAAAGATTGGTTCATTGCTCTTCTAAGAGTTAGTATTCTGTAACTGCAAAATCAGTTCCTAGGACCAAATATGTTAGAGATCGTGCATTTATTTATTGGTGAGAAAAATGTTAGTAGAGACAAGCCATAGATGCACATATTATTTAATCTTCATATGTTCCTTTTTATTAATCACCACCTCTATGCAATCCTTTTTCTTTTAGTTTTTTAAATAATTAATTTGTTTATATTAAATCTTTGTATTCCCCGGGGTTCACCCACTACCCCCCTTCCTGACTGCTCCCACTCATCCCCTCCTCCCCCACCCCCGTATTGTATAGTTTGATTGTTAGCTTATTTTGACAACTACATAATCTAAAATTTATATTAAGTGACCTCTAAAATGATATTACTTTTTTGAGACTGTTAGCAATATTAAAAGGTTTAAAGATTTTGAATCCCTAAATACATGACTCATGTCATCGTGTGTTTTCCTCAGTTTACAAAATGACAAAGAGCACTATCTTTCTCTAATATTTAATCTTGAAGTCATTCAAACATAAGCAAACTGAAATTAATACATAGGAAAATACTAAAATTCATTCAAAAGTTGCCTATGAAGTTTTCATGATGGTACTTCTAATAAGCAGAAAAATCTGCTACATCTATAACATATACAGTTAAACGTTGATAATACTACTGTTTGGAAAACACATCAGGAAAAACAAAGTTCATTAGTGTATACTCTATGAATATGTGACTATTAAGAATTAATAATTGAATTAACAAGCAGGAACGTATTTAGAAATAATGAAATATATGACTTCCAAGATAATATCTTCTTTTTTTTTCCTGTTTCATATTTCTGCATATTTCTAATTTTTGTTTGTTTGTTTTTTGAGACTAGGTCTCGCTATTTTTGCCTGTGGAACCGCAGGCTCACGTTGCTGGGGGTACCACAGACTCAAGCAATCCCCAGCTTCAGCTTCCCAGATAGCTGGGAATTACAGGCAAGCGCCACCACGCCCAGCCCAGCTATATTTTTTTGGAACTAGGTCTGACTTACGTGGCCCCGGGCAAGACTCGAATGGCGACCCCTAGCCCCAGCTGTGGATTCCTAGGCTGCCGCTTACAGGCATGTGCCACCATGCCCGCCTGTTGCATGTTTCTTTTGCTGTTTCTTCTCAAGTCATAGCAATTGTAATCTCTACTAACTTATTATTTATTTTCACTGTGGTATAGATTTACTTATATGGTTTCATTTATATCACTCTTAGGTGAATATAAAATTCCACTTATTTAATTTTAGATATGAAGGACTAATGCAAGATCAGCATTTCTCTTTACCCATTGGCGTTTCAAAGTTATTTCTTCAATCATTCAATTAATTTCTTCATCATTTGCTTCATTCTGGGTACTTTACTAGCAACCTGCCAAAAAATCTTCTCAAGTCTCAACTTAGTGCTCTTCATTACAAGAATGCCCCATCCACTAAGCGTTTCTCTGTCAGGTAAATGGAGTAATAACCTTTGGTTAGAAACTGGCAGGTGTATCGCTGTCACTACAAGGTGAGTGTGTGAGGTGATGAACTTGCTTTTGCTGAGAGTATATACTTCTGGAACTTGAAGCTACAATTTGTGTTCTCTCTGCCTCTGTTCCTGTTTCTCTCTGACTGTGTGATATCTCTCACACATCTGAACAGACACACACATCATTCTCTTCTATAATTATTTGGATCTATAGTATCAGGACATTATAGAATCATCTGTAATACTGAAGAGTATGAGTAAGATTCTAATATTTTTGATTCATATCCCATCTGAACATTGACCATACAGAAAAACTGCTACTTATGTGAAGTAGCTTATCTATAACATAATAGTAGTAGTAGCAGTACCCTTATTATAGAGCAGTGAAAGAAGTAAAGAAATAATATGGTAAAAATATGTAGCAAAGTGATTTAGTTAGACATGTTTTATGGTATAGCTAGAAGTCAAACAACATCCATTTAAAGGGAGGCAAACATGTATCCTAAACACACAGTGTCACCTCCATAAAAACTATGATTAAGTGAAATGAAATGGAACTGAAATTAAAAAAAAAATTGAAAAACATTACGGATTCCAAGTGATTTGTAAGCATGTTTTTAGAAAACCATATTTATAATTGGAGATTGTTTAAATATCTGAAACTTAAAAAATTCACAATTTTTAGCTAGTTGCCATATTTCCATTAAATACCAAAGTAATACTTTGGAACAAAGTAACAAAGGTCTCCATTCTAAAACCTTAAGACTTTTGCATTTTTCCAATTGCTAATTCCTAGTAAGTTTTGGGGAATTCCCAAGAAAATGTGGCAATGACTTCTCATCCACACCAACTCTCCTTACCTTAAATTTTTAGTTTTACATTTTATGGACTGCTTTTCACCATCATGTAATAAATTTCTCTGCACAAGAAGAAAAGCAAGAGTGAGAAAGACTGCTCCTAAAACTTGAATAACAGGACCCCCTTGAACAATGACTATCATAGGCATGATTTATTTTGTTTTATAGGAGTTTCTTTTCATATTCAAAGCCATCCTTATGTTGTTAATTACCACAGTCCTTTACATAGGGTTTTATGTAAAATTACACTAAACAGTATTTAGGGATGTGGACAAGAGGGAAAGAAATGAAAGAAAAGACCTTTGGTTAGAAATAACAAAGACAATGGTCTATGTTGGAGGATTATGGGTACTTTGGTATCAGGTGTCATGTGATAATACACATTAAAAGAGATATAAACCTTTCCCCCTAAATCATTCACAGTGTGTTAACAAATGTCTCAGTCACAAAAAAAGGAGAGTCTTTGTTTAAATTAAAAAATACATTTTTATCTTAAGACAAATAAATTTAAGGTCCATTTTTACTTTGATCATTCTATTTGAGCTATTGAATTGTTGGGATGAGCATAAAATGATTTTATTAACTTCCTCTTCCCAAGCATTTAATCTATAATCCAATATTTTCTTCCATTAATTTGAGTATCAATCTATACTAGGGGTGCAAAAATTAAAGTATATTTGAACTCTCTCAGTCTATTAGAGAATAGCTGAAATTGTTCTGTTTGAATTGTTCTGTTCATCATCTGTTAAGAGGTTATTTCAGATGTATCATTCTAGGAAGCATGTTATAAATTCCTTGGTCTGCTGTGTGTTACTATCAATTTCAAGAGTTCTAGTTGACCTCACAGTAACTACATTGTGCTCGTAAAATTTCATCAGAACATTTCATTTTGGTCTTCAATGGCTTATTGTTATATCCCAATTGTGTTATTTTCTCATTACACAAGAGGGAAGATGTTATCCCTCTTAGCATGAAACATGAAATTGTTAGCTCGCACGCTGAGCAGGCACCCTGGGACTCCCAAACTTGCATACTCCAAAGGGAACCTGCCATCCATGTGCACAAAGATAAAGCATACTGTGTACAAGATGTTTTTATCGAAATTATTGTGCATTGAAAGAGAAGAAAGGATAATAATTTCCCAATAAATACCCTAAGTTACCCATCCCCTCATTCATTAAATGTCCAGCCACATAAGGCTAACCCTAAGTAGGTCATGCCAGAGAAAAGACTCAAAAAGTGTCAGACAAGCTTCAGATAAAAGGAGCAAAATCAAAGAATGAATTCCATTATCAGCCTCCCTTCATGTCTCTCTTGAGTGTCTCTACCTGTCTCTCTTCCAGTGTCTCCTTTAAGTCCCTCAAGTGCCTGGTATAAAGTTCTAAGGTGAGAAGCAAAGGAGCAAGTCTTCTTTTCCTAGTGTGTCTTCATGAGCCCCCTTTCCTTCTGTGTTTTATAGCTTCACCTGGTTACTAAGTTCCACCCTCATTAAGTGGGGGACTTTGTAGCTCCACTTTACATGGAGAGGCCTCTGCTATGATAGTCAACATATTTATTTATCTATTTTATTTTTATTTATTTATTTTATTTATTAAAAAAAAATTATTTACATATAAATTTCACATCATTGTAATCCCAGGGATTTACCCCCCCCCCACTCTCCCCACCATTCCCCACCTCCTTTTCTCCCTGCCCGAAGTTGTGTGTTTCAGTTTGGTGTTTAGTTTGTTTTGACTTATCTATCTTTATCTATCAATTGCATACCATCATTGATCAAATAGATGAGTTTCTACTCTAAAAAAATCACTAAACTATTTACACTCATGTGTTTAACCTCTTGTAATTGTGTAACCTTCAAATTGTGCATCATGGTCAATACCAGGCCATCTTTGAGTGGTCCAGGCACATTTTAGAATTTCAGTCATACTCAGATATTTTTAGATTTTTTTTTCCACTGTCAGTTCAAGTAGGTCATTAGTCTCAGACTTTTTTTTTTTTTTTTCATGCCTTTCTCTCTGTGGGAAGCCTTCTGTTGCAGAGGTTCTTCTGTAGTGCTTCTGCACATGTGAACGGTCAGTCCATATGGAAGAAGTGGATGCCACCCAGCACGTATTCAGCTGCTTAGGGTAGGGACCTAAGGGGAGACTTGTCATGAATGTACTTTCATGAATGTGAGGTGCTACTGATGTGAGACGAATGGGGTTCTTTGATCCCTCTGAAAATGAGTTCAATAAAGTCACCTCAAGTGGCATACAGTGAGTTCGTTAAGAAATAGGAGACACTTGGAGAGACAGAAATGTAACAAAAGCCATGTTGTTGAAAGGGCAGATGTGGCCTGATACATTATTCTTTGGTGGGATGTCTCCCTCCCTCTGTGGTTAGACTGGTTTGCTGTAACAACTGCCAGTTTTCTCTACCCACCCTCATCTCTGGTCTGACCTTGTAAACTTTACACAGCAGGTCTTAACTATGGTAGTTAATCCCATCTCCACCAAGAGCTCCTCTAGGAAGCAAGCAACAAGGTGACAGGAGCCAAGGTGTTCGACTTTCCCAGCAGGGCATGCTCTTCATTGATCAGATATTTCTGATGCCACTATTGGTCCCAGAGGGACAGACAGACAGACAGACAGACAGACAGACAGACACACACACACACACACACACACACAAATGGTTAGGGATCTAACAGTTTTCAAATTCCTAGGAATGCAGGTGGAGCTAGTTTATGGTTGATCATGAAGGAGTATAGCAGTACAATTCAGTGAGTGAACAGTTAATCTTAAAGTTGGGATAAAGTTCAGTGGCCAGAGTTTCTTTTTTCTAAATTTTAGTCTTATGGGAGGCTTATTTATTTATTTATTTATTCATTTATTTTTGATTGCAAAATTGTAGGTGATCTGACTTCAGTATCTTATTGTGGTTTTGATTTGCAATTCTCTGGTGAAAAAATGATGCTAAGCATTTTTTCCTTATGTCTGTTTGCCATCTGTATGTCTTCCTTGGAGATGTGTGTATCTGGCTTTGAATCAACATGGCTGGAGCTGGAGGGGATTATGCTAAATGAAATAAGTCAGGAAGAAAGGCAAACAATAGGCAATGCCATCTATATGAGAATATATACATATATATTCTAAAACATTTGTCTGTGTATGTATAAAGTACTAAAATATAATGTACAAAACTAAACCACAACAAACCCTGGAAACATAACTGTAGAACTGAAGTTACTGGAGAAGGGAATGGGAAAGAAACAAGAGGTGAGTCCCTATGCACTATGTTGGAGGATTATGTGTACCTTCTTGGTGGGTGTGGTATGATAAAACATATCTAAAGAGGTGTGAGACTATACCCCTGAATAATATAAAGTGTTTAGGTAAATACTGCCACAGTAAAATGTCACAGACCTTAATTAAAATTAAATAACCTGACTTTTTAAATGCCTGTCTCAAATGTATATTCTATGAAAAAAAAATCATTCCACGTTATTCCATGGGTCCAGTGGTGCACTGTTTCTCTATACTTCAGCTAAAGTGAACTCTGAAAACTCAAATCTGATGGCATCTTCTCCTATTAAGTCAGCTGCTCTTGCTTACCAATGTATTTTGAATGAAATGTGTAGTTTCATCCACTTCATGTTGATTGGTTTTTAGCTTTGAATACACAGAACCTGAGCATCCTCCAAAAGACAAAGCTGCAGAAATGTGTGGTACTTGGAAGTGTGGTTTCTCACATTTCTTTCAGGTCATTTCCAACTAATTTGTTTCCTTATTGATTACCAATTTCATTGCCTTTTGATTTATATTTTTATTTCTTTTTATAAATCTAAACAGGTAAATAAGTTTTATTTCTTTCCTTATATAAATTTAGACTGTTACATGCAAACCTTAAACTCTGTTCTTTCACTTAATATATCCTTAAAATGACTCTGGGTAATTGGTCTATTTTTTTATTTTCTTTCTGTTTCTTAATATATCTTGGGTGGGTGTCCAAGGTGAAGAGCACTCTATGGGATTATAAAACAGTGCAGTTTCTTTAATGACTGATATAGGTGGTTTTGTAGAAAGTATTTCTCATATTTTCTCTTTCATTTCTACATTTTGAGATATTTACCTCTCTATTTCCATCACTTCCAGTTTCCAAGAGGCACTATCCTATTCCTACTTATCTCAGTTTGAGTCACAACAGAGTTTCTCCAAGTCTGCACTTTTTATTTTCATTTTCTTTGAAACCCCTTTTCTTTAGATGGTGCTATGAATGGTTAAGACTGAGATCTTAGGACTTTTCCTTTTTGTGGGAGATTTTCTGTGATATATCTAAGATCTCCACTTTTCTCCTCTTAAATCCTCTTTAGTCCATTTTTAATGAGCACAGCTGCTGTCAAAGCAGGTACCACAGTATTAGCTTGTAGGATTTGGAATTACCTCAATGTGTACAATGCCTTTGAAATTTGTGGACTATCATGTCTGATATTGATAATGAAGATATTGAACTGATGTGATTTTGTCTGAAGTTCCTGTTGATCACATGATTTTGAGAAGGTGGTGTGAAAAGGTTAGATTCAGGAATTTATCATTATTCTCTAAGTAAGGAGAGATCAGAATCCAAAATTGTCCCATGGTCTGCTTAGCATGCACAGTTTGGTCTGTTTCCAGTTTCAAGCTGAAACTATCTATTTGTCCTTTCTGACAGTACTCAAGTTCTTTACCTATAAACAGTTTTTTAGCAATGCCTGTAAGAACAATTTTACCTTAATATTTATTTTGTTATTACTCAAATGCTACCTTTTATATGAATCAACTTAGTTTACATTTCTTACACAGTAAATATTACATCTTTTCCAGCCAAGTACATGTGTGCAGTTTCTGTTCCCTAAATATCTATTCATGTTTTATGACCACTTAGCAATATACTTTAAACATGCTAACATATGTTAATGTATGATATTAAATTTCTAATATATCATTTCAAACTAGTAATTTAAGAGCATTGAACTAAACATACTTTTTAATTTAAAAGAATACATTTTTTTCTCCCTTTGAATCTTTAAACTCTACTTGCTGAAAAATGGGAGATTTGAAAAAGTCAATGCTTTTTTTATGTTGGTAATGTATCTGTGGCTTAGTAGAACCAGCGTTTATGTGACACAGCAATAAGAACAATTATTCAGTCTCTTTTTAAAAAAAGCTAAAAACATGGAAATTGTATTGGTTGTGATAACACCATAATTCATTGGTCAGAATACAGTAGCTACACTGCCATTATTTTTATCAATAGACTCATTAAGGAACTAAAGATTTTTCTCCTTGAGTTATTGTGCTTCTCTGAATAGTCAATGAGACCTCTGGCTTTTTCTTTGATCCCAAAATCTGCCTTTGTTTCTCTGGAGAAGCACTAAGCAAATTATTTTAGATATTAGAACTACTTAAAAAGAATCTTCCATATACTATGTGCTTTTCAATCTAAGTATTTTCAACATAATCCATTCATGGATTATTATACACTATAGTTAGTATACAGTTTTAAATTTAAAGAGAGCTAGGTTCATACTTTATACTTTATAACTATATATATATACTATTACATATTATTTAATCTTTCCAATATTTCGCTTGTGTAACTGCATGATAAGGAAAATAATTTCTACCCCATTAGGGAAATCATGAGACTTGATATTATATTGTAATATAATCCTTTAATTAATTTAATATAACAAGTTAATATAACAAGTTAGTAGTGCAGTATTTGGCAACTCTTTTGGACTCAACAGGAAAACTGTTGATGTTCTTCAAATTGTTATGAAATCGACTCCCAAATTAAGGTAACTTATTAAAGGGAAGATAATTTGAAGTTGCTTAATTTTTGTTCCATAATGTTTCATGGGAGCTGCTCTGTATACATAGAATAATTTAAAAGGAGTCATAATTAATCAGTAATTGCTACTGTTCTTACATAGTTTAATGAAGTATATAATAGAAGGAAATTCTAGCTGGTGGTTAAATTCAGATTTTAATGTGCAGATATTTCTTTTTAGGCCTCATGAAATACAGTGGTCCAGAGTATGGAACTACTTTGCTGCTAAGATATATCAATTACAATGACTTTTCATTGACTATTTCATTAACATGTGTCAGGTATTGTTCTAATCATTAAAATGTGGGAATTCATTTAATACTCATATTTGCCTTCTGAGGTGGCAGAACAGAATCTGCTTATCATTTTGTGGCAGTGCATTTATATCCTAGCTTCTGGGAGTACAGAAAGCTGATTACTTTTTAGATATCCTCATCTCTACAGAATTCCCTTCCCTATGATTGAAACTCCCTTGCTGGAGAGATTAGC
Source organism: Uropsilus gracilis (assembly GCA_004024945.1). Classification (NCBI taxonomy): domain Eukaryota; kingdom Metazoa; phylum Chordata; class Mammalia; order Eulipotyphla; family Talpidae; genus Uropsilus; species Uropsilus gracilis. The sequence goes on from PVHY01005510.1 coordinate 61,859, forward strand.
TCCAATCTCACAGGGAGTACAAAAGACTAGCTATTTGCCTAAAGATGGAATCAACACCATGTTTCTCTCATTGGCTCAAACTGAAATTAGTTCCAGCAATAGAAACTACCTTCCAAGGTGGTTCCCCACAGAGTCCATATCTCTTGGTATTTATTTAGCCATTTGTATAGTCTTTTTTTTTTTATATCATATCTAGGATAGTCCCATGAACCCAATAGAATAGTGCTAAAGAGATACTTTAAGCCTTTAAGATTAAATTATAGAAAGTTTGAAGAGTCTACATTTGTTTTTTGTAATATTTGCTTGGGCAAAGTTAAGCCACCATAGGAAAAATATCTGACTATCCTGTGAGGGTCATACTTTGAGTTGAAAAATCCTTATAAACAGTATGGTTTAGAGACAGAGAAGATGCTGGTCAACTCTAGATATTTTTGTTCTCCTAGCCCAACTGAAGAAAGGATATTATCTTGGACATTTCAATTCTAGTGGATGCACCACTGGGAAGAAATAAGGACACTGAGGTTATGTGCCTAGCTGCATTGTTCTGCTCATACTCAGTCCTTTGAACCACCTTATGACTCATCCCTTCATGATAAAAAGACTTTTCATTAAACTGCTTCATAGTCTGTCCAACTCATGGTCCACCAGGAATCATGGGAAAATAAAACGATTGTTATTTTCTAAATATAATAGTAATACCAGCTCCAAAAATGACATCAACTTCCTAGTACTGTACATTGCTCCTTACCTGCCTCATTTTTGTCAGCATAGTTCTTTAAGATGTCACATACAAACACCATCCTCTCAGTTCTTCTAGAAGATTATACCCAACTCATACAATCTAGTCTTTCATTTTTCACATTTTAAAGATGCTAAAGTAGACACGGGTGAATGAAATAACTTATGAAAGTCACACAGCTAATAGTTAGGACAGCTGGCATTGACCCAGGCCCCAGAGACCTGTTCTTTACCAGAATGTGATACAGTTTCTAACCAGCATGACTGCTGCCTACTGTGGTGAGAATATCATCTTGGGTACTAGCCTTGCAATTAAGCAAGCTTTAGAAAACAAAAAGCAGCCATTTACTTACTTTCTGTTTTACTCCCCCCCCCCCCCCCAGCTACACACACCATTCTAAGGTTTTGTGTCTTTGGCTGAGAGAAAGAATCCAGTGTCTTGTTTAGCATGGATGCCTTCTGTGAAATGGCAGGGTGACAACACATGGGGTTGCCTGGCTGTCTGCCAAGTGCAGGGTATTCTGTTTGCACCATGCCAATCTTTTTGTCACTTGTTAAAAATTCAGTGTTATCTTCTCTTCCAAACATTGCCACCATCTGCCTGTGCATGACTTTGTCAATGATTATGTGGTAATTGCAGCTGTGTGTCTGATACCAATTATTATAATGTGGAATGGCCAAAGTAAATACATCTTAAAACATCTCCTTTTAAACTTTTGCTTCCAGTTTTCCCCACTACCTAGACTCCCTCAAACATCATGTTTATTCTTTTGAAAGTTTGTGATGATCTTGGAGTCTATTGATGCTTTCTGCTTCATAAAGGGGAAAAAAGTATCATAAAAATCTTTCTATACATCTAGTGAACAAATTAAAATAGCTTTGGGGGGTAATTTTTTTCAGATGGCAATGGAGTTATAATGTGAACTGGTAAAAGTGTTCATTTAATTTTGTTAAATGGAGCCAAGATAACTTGATAGTTTTGCACCAGTATTTTCCCAAATGTGTACTTATAAATAAATCAGTGCTTGCATTTATGGATCTTAAGCTCCTTTTCAAAGTTCTTAGGAAATAATGTATAGTTTCAGATAGTATACTCCTACCTAGTGTGATTTGAAATGTTTGTAAGATTTGCTTCAATAAGAAATTCCTGAAATAGTAATTTTTTTCAATATCAAACTTCAGTAAGTATATTATTCATTTCAGCCTCCTCATCATGTTAGCTATAAAATATCATTTAATACTTAACTCCTGCTTAGAGTAATAATAAAAAATACTTATGTACATGCGCCCTTTGGGTAGATTATGTGAAAAACCTGTTTTTTTAAGGGAAAATCAAGTTTCTGAAGGGGAAATCATGTTTTTAGCATAAAGCTGAATACAACCAAAGATTAGTCAGATTAGTCATATAAACCTAAGTAGAATAAAGGCAAAGGGATATGGCTCTCTCTGGAAGGAAAAGAAAATCCATACTACAAGAATAAAAGCCTCTTGGTATCCTGGGAAGTTTTGACAATTAACTGTGGAGTTCCATTTAGTGAGAATCCAAATTCTCAGAGACTTTAAAAAGAATATAAAAGTGAAAACACAAAGTCAGTAACACAAATACAACCTCCCCCCCCACACACACATACACACACGCACACTCACACAACAAACCTTAGCCAATTATTTTCTACTTTGGTTTAACAACCAACCAAAGCATTTGCCTATACCTATATTTCTCCTCAAAAGTCCTACCTGACATCAGAATATTATCTTCAGCAGGTTGTATCATTTCAGATGAGATCGGGCATGTTCAGGGTGGTATGGTCGTAGATAGGTTGTATCATTTCAGTGGTCACATTTCTTCTGTATCTGGATAGTCATCATTCTCCAAATCTCCAATAACTTGAATTCTTGAGTCCTTCCAGTCTTTGATATGTGACTTCCTTGCTTTACCCATAGTGCCAATTTCTTCTATACTAAGTTTTTTTGTTTTTTGTTTTTTTTTTTTTTTGGTTTGGTAACACACAAAAAAAAATACATACTAGCCTCTTAGTCTTATTCACAGCTCTATCCCCAATAACCGAAAATGTACACAATTAATGTTTTATAAGTAGCCAGGAATGAATTCTCACTGATAGTTAGACAAAGGGTTTTTAGATAAAAAAGGCATTTGAACATAGGAAGCAGTTCCACACATTTTGCTAGAGAGTTGTTCCAGCCACCAAGAGTTTGAATTTAGTTTACATAGATAGAAGACATTGGAAACATTATGACTGAGGAGGACTTCTAGTTCTAAGTTGGCATAGCCTGAAGATTTAAAGACATGTCAATGCTAGAAGAAAGTAATGCAGATTTAAATTCTTCTTTTTTAAAGAAAACGGCAAAGGTGCCAAGGAGGGGTACCCGTTGTTAAATTTTCTTTATTGGGTTCCTTTGTCATTCCTGTGGTTTGAAAGGCTGATTTACCAGAAGAGGTGTTATGCTGGTTGCATAGGCCCCCGCCTGACCCCTACCGAGACACGTGATGCTTGGGCCGAGGCTGGAGGGAGCAGCCTCCACTGAGCAGAGGGCTCTCGGCCTCCTGGATCCCGGGTCTGCCCCACCTGAAGAAATGAGTGGTGGACTGGCCCCAAGTGAAAGTACAGTGTATGTATCTAACTTGCCCTTTTCCCTGACCAAGAGTGATTTATATCGGATATTTTCCAAGTATGACAAGGTTGTAAAGGTTGTAGCATGAAAGATAAAGATACCAGGAAGAGTAAAAAAGTTGCATTCATTTTGTTCTTGGATAAAGACGCTGCACAAAACTGTACAAGGGCCATAAACAACAAACAGTTATTTGGTAGAGTGATAAAAGCCAGCATTGCTATTGACAATGGAAGTGCAGCTGAATTCATCCGAAGGCGAAACTACATTGGTAAACCGAAGTGTTATGAATGTGGGGAAAGTGAACACCCTAAGTTATGCCTGTTCTAAAAATATGCTTAGAAAACGTGAACTTCCAAAGAACAAAGAGAAAAACGAAAAAAGTTCCTGAACCAGAAGAAGAAATTGAAAGAGTAGAAGAAAGTGAAGATGAAGAAGATCCTGCTCTTGACAGCCTCAGTCAGGCCATAGCTTTTTCAATGCAAGCCAAAGTTGAAGAAGAACAGAGTAAGTGGAAACCCAGTGCAGGAGGTCTCTCAATATCAGATGACTCAAGATGTCCGAGGATAAAGAAAAGCACGTATTTCAGTGATGAAGAAGAACTTAGTGATTAGAATTGTATTAAGTAAATATCATTAAACATTATTAAAATATTTTAATTTTAACCATGGGATACCAAGTTCACATGGAACAAAGGATTACCCTTAGAATTTGAACATAAGAACACTTGGTACTTTTACTTTAAAATAGTTCATAGGAAATTGAAAATTATTATGCTAAAGTAGCATATTTCTATCTTGTCTTAGCAAAGCATTAAAAAAATTAAGATCAGCTCATAAAAAAAAAAAAAAAGGTTGATTTACCTTCAAGTATCAGATTCCGGCATATTACACAAGGTGGCGCCTGTTCTGATTTCAGTCTATGCCTGCGTTTTTGCTTCTGTCTATAGGGAAGGGTGGGAGGGGAAAGAGGGTGTGTGTGCTGAGAAATTTACAATATGTTCACACTTCCAAGAGAACATTAACTTTATTACATCTTTACTATCCATTAACATCTTTTTATTTTCTTCTTGTACCCAGTTTAGTTTATTGTAACCACTCCTTTGCATATGCCTCCCACTCATTACATTTTAACACTTGCTTGGCAAAACCTAAACCATGGCAAACATAACTGGTCACTTTTATACAGCTAAACATGATAATAGAAAAAAAAAAGAAACTTAACCCTGATCTTATTTTGTTTATAAATATGAATTCAAGTTGCTCAGCAACCCTGCTCTATATACCAATTGATTTAATCCCCCACCTTTTGTATTTTCACATTCTTCTACATTATCTGTTTTCCCTTTCTACCAGCTCAATTACATCAGCATATAAATACAGCATAATATCTGCCATGTTTGAAAAATATATCTCATTTTCCAACTCCTTTTCCAATAATCAACTAGCTTTTAGAGAAAATTCTGCCAAATAAAATCTATGCTTGCTTTCCACTTCTTATTTTTCATTCTCTCTTGATCCAACCAAAAAGATTTTTATTAGATTTTTTTTTACAGGATTACCAACAACCAACATGTTGCCAAATTAAACTGACTGCTTAAAGTCTTCATATTACTTAACTGCTCAATGTCACCTGTCAATTTTTGTCATTTCTGGGACAGTGAATTCTCCTGGCTTTCTTATTTCCCTGCTGTCTAGGATCCTTGTCTGGTCCCTCTTTTTTACCTTATCTTGTGAACATTTGCCTGTCCTTTCCAACTCTCATTCTTTATCACTCTTCTTTAAGTCCAACCTGGGTTGCATCAGCCACTCTCAAAGTTTTATAGATGCTGATGATTCTTAGATTGACACTTCTAGCTTAAACCTTTCTCCTGACTACTTACATATGCAGCTACTTAATAACATTTTTACTGACATTTATCTTCCCCTACATATACAAGACTTAAACATTTAAGCCCTGGTAGAGGTTGCTTCCTCTTCACATCTCCTAAACTTTGTCTCCAATTAATTCAACTTCAAGTTCCAAGTTTTAATATCTTTTTTTATCCTACTCCCAGTCACCAAGTCAAATCTGCTGTCAAAAGTTCATGCGTTTGCTCTACTACATACTCTTTTAATTCCTCCTATTATAAAAGTAGATTTGTGAATACATGCATTAATGTTTTATCTGTAAAGTCTAGAAAAGCAATACAGTGTGCATTCAAAAAATTGATAATTGAAATGAAAAAATAAAACAGTTATAGATAGTTATGTATTTAAAATAGAATGGATGATGTTGAAGAGGGTTTTCAGAGATATCTCTGAAATTATGATGACTAAGAAGTAAAAACAAGAAATTTAACAGCAGGGGATGCACATTCAACAAACAGGGAATAAGAAATCTAAAGAATCTACAGTTTGAAAGGGATAATTGAATTATAGAAATAATGGGAAAGACATTTGTGGTTAGAATAGCATTAGTGAATAAGAAAATAACGAGGTGAAAATGGGAAGATAAATATATGATAGTTTATGTTGGTTCTTATAGGGGCTTTTTTTTTTTAGTGAAATAGAAAACTATTGCAAAGTTTTAAGCATGGGTGTGGCTTAATATTATTTTTGTTTCTAATAAGTGTTTGCCATTCAGTGGATAGTGGGTGAAAGGAGGGCAAAATAGGGGCAAAAACAAAAAAAGCAGTTGAATGGCAATTAAACTTGTCCAGGAAAGAGATAAGTATGACTGATCTTGAGCTGTGCCAAGGACATGGAGTAAATGATAGAAATTCATAGCTTATTTTGAAGGTAAAATTGATAGATCTTGCTAATAGAGTGAATCTTAAACAGCACAATGGCAAGCAAAATCCATTGCAACTTTCACATATATACAGGGTTGCTGGACAAAGCAGGGTGGTGGGAATGGATGCAGTTTCCCCAGTGAATCTCCATGTTGATGTAGTTTCCCCAGCTAATCTATGTGCTGAGTATTACAACTACCCCAATTCTATGAGTCATACTTCCTGAACCAGGAGCTACTAGGAATGAGGAAAGAGTCGAGGGACCTGTTAAGTGAAGAAAAGCAAGGAAAGACACACAGATAGTTGTTTCTTGGTCTTTGCCCTTTTCCCAGTGTGAGCACTTTGACAAGTGGGAGTAGTCAGCTCACCTCAGACTCTATGGCAGCCATTATCTTAACCCTTTGTGAACCCCATTTGTGTGGTACAATTGAAACTGTTGCTTTCCACCTCACCTGGATCATGCATCCCTTCTTGTATTTCCTGCCTAGAGGTGCCTTGGACTAGTTCTTCTGGTGGTTTTGCATTTGCCTTTGATATCTTCACTCTAAACCCTGCCTGTTTGGTGGAACTTTGTCTTACAAGGGAATGACTAATTTCAGAGTTTCATCGGGAGCCCTTATTTTGAAAATCTTTCTGATTCCTCTTTCTCTCTCCATTCACTCTGAGTTATTCAAAGATTAAAAAATTTCACGGAAACACACTAGAATTTGACTAATTTGCTTTTGTGTATGAGGTGGCACTCCTAGACTGGGCAACATAGATCTTTCATTTTAACAGTTTGAGATCCCTGGACACCTCTTATTTTGCCTGATAGCAGGAACAGAATGTCTTGTTACTTTCTGCTATAAGGAATATAGTATAGAATAAGATTTACAGAAGAAAAGTAGGAGTCATTTCAGTTAGGTTAAGTCTGAGATGCCTTTGTGATAAGTCAGTGGAGATTTCTGGGCTATCATAAGTTCATGTAATTAAACTTCTGAAGTGGTTTTATTATATTCCCCACTTTACACATGAATTTACTGAGATAGAGAGAATTAATTAATTTCCCCACACTCCTTTAGAAGCAAATTGAAAAGTGAAATTTACACGGAGTCTGTCTCATTCTAAAACAAGGTCTATAACACCTTAAGGTTACAATATAAGTGAAGAAGTCTGGTCAAGAAACACAGACTTGTAGTTGTCAGCACATTGTATCTGTAGGTGTGACCACCTCAGAAGAAGAGAGGATTGAGATTGGAGGGATTACAACACCTACAGACAGATTGGCTAAAGAAAAATAGAACATGCAGGTGAATGAACAACTAGGTAAGAGTGAAATCCAACAAGAAGTTTCACAAGAGAAGAGGATACAATGTTATTGGGAACAATTAATAATGAATTTTTCAGAATTCAAGTAAATGAATTACAAAAGGATCATATATGCTTAGAAAACATATATATATATATATATATATATATATATATATATAAAGATTAAAGGTCTTTAGTGTAAATTTCCCTCAAAAATTGAAATGTATTCTGTTTAATTTTAAAAAACTATAGTCAGCTTGGCATAAAAAAGGTACAAAGGATGGGGAAATGGAACAAAAATAAAGATTTTTAGGTCATGTGAATGTGGAGAAATCCCTGACTCTCTCTGAGGTTCCAAGCTCTTGTCAAAAAATAGGAAAAGTTAAGTCCATCTTATTTTCTTCATAAACTGCTTAGAACACAAATATGATGCTAAAAGGTTTCAAAACTCTTATAGCAATACATTAAAGAGAGTTTCAGCAATTGATAATTTAGAACAAAAAAGATCCATGTGCTTACTATATAGTTAATTTTATATGTAAGTCTTCTAATTAATATAATTTATTACAGGACCACATTCAAATTTTCATAGTATCCAGAGCATTCTAGTATCCTAGAACAACTTCATAAAAGCAAATACTGACTTTGGAATTTATAAGCCAATTTTTTTTCTGACCAAATTCCAAGATTTATAAATGAGAACATCATGAAACTTCTATCTTACAGGAGTATGATACAGCCCCTGTCTAAACTCAAAACACTCACACCCTGTACTAGCTAATGGAGATAAGGGATCAGGAAAAACTGAAGAAAATCATATGCTGTTAAGATTTTTAACTTGGAAATGTACTGAAAATTCCTTGTATCTAATCATAAACTGGGGAAACATCCAGCATAAGCCCTCTGAAAAATCCAGATTTATTGTAGGTTTCTATGGGAAGTTTCATCCTGGCATTCCTTCCTCATTTCAAAATCAAGAGGCAAGGCAGAAATCAAAATTACAGAGATATAGCAGAATAAAAAATATTTTAAAACAAAACAAATTTTACTTATGCCCCAAGGAATGTTATTTAATAAATTAAGGAGTGCAAGCAACTTGCAATGGGAAAAATAATCAAATAGTACATCCGGGACTTTGGAGCCTTTTAAGCTAAAGCTGTTCGTAATAGGCAGCTACACCATTCATAATTGTGAATGACTCAACTTTTAGCCAATTAATCCTTAATTTTGAAATTTCAGAAATATTTAAGAGATTTAGTTAAAAATTATGTCCCACCTCTTTTGCACTTAGAAGAGTGGTTTTCCAAGGACAGTCTCAAAAAAAGTTTTAGATAAACAAAGAAGGCTTTAGTTAAGGCTGATGCAGTAAGGGAGATTACACTCAACTTCACTGAATTAAATTCTGGAAGAGTACTTAGGCATTGTTGAGGAGTGGAAAAGTGCTAGTGGATATCAGTGGAGACGTAGGTCAATGAAATCTGGAAGTTTCTTTGCTAATCATGGCTTCTCAATTAAGCTCCTACCTTCCCAGAGCCAGGGAGAAAGGAACCCTATCTTGATGATTGTATTTCAGGGAGAAGGGATGAAGATTTACATCTCAAAGGTGCAGAAAAAGAATTACAACTGCAAGATTTCTAAAGTAAGTGCTCTAAGAAATGAGAGGCTAGGGAAACTTATGTGACCAAGCAGAGGAGAATGTTATGCTGTCAAGGTCAAAAGTTATGTTACTGAAATAGTCCTTTATCATGTACGTACTTGTTGCCTCTAAATTATTCAAAGCAACACCTGGAGACTTCTGGGAAATCTGGATTAAGATTTATGAACTTCTCAAAGATCCATGCCATGGCTCTACGAATCACCCGCTCAAGTTTTATACATTGTTTTGAAAGAACTCAGTTTTACAGCATGGGATCAACTAATGCTGTGCTGAGGCACAAATGTATTTGCCTCTTCTTCAGCCAGCAGGAAATCCCTGCAGAGAGTGTTGTAAGTAATAAGACTAGAGGTGATGTTGAAGGGAAAAGCAATTGCTTCTGACTGCTAATGTTTAATCTGTCTCCTACAGAAATGAAAGTGGCCTTTTATCTTTGAGTAGAATAAGGTGATTTAGAAGGGGAGCAAGATGACACCGAAGTAGTTGATACTTATGCCTTAGTAGTAAATTCAATTCAGTGCATGACTTATGCGAATTTCAAGACTGAGATAAACTTCACTAATGTAATGGCTTCTGGGGAATAGTTCAGAATTTCTTTTAAGTCTCTTAAAATGTTGTTGCCTTGCCTTTCTGGGTTACATCGTCGTGGCAATGTTTGATCTGCCACATTTAATGACTTGTCATCATATCTATCATCTTCATATAAATTTTCTCCAGGCTGAAACCTGACTCAAATTTGAAGGGAAGTCAAGAGAGTATTTTTCTCCAGATCTGAGAACTTCATAATTCCATACAAGACAAAACAATAAAGTATTTAGAGGTATTTAGCACTAAAATTTTCTCTTAAAGCACTGCTTTAATGTTATTCTAGAAATGTTGGTGTGGATTTTATTATTTTTATTCGGTTAAAAATAATTTTAATTTGCATTTTGACACCTTCTTTGATCCATGAATTACTTGGAAGTGACTGAGATTTCCAGACACCATTATTTTTTGCTTTCTTATTTAAACCCAGGTAATCATAGAACACATATTGTTATGTGTTTGGCCTTTTAAAAATTGTTGAGATTTATAATGTGGTCCAGAATACATTCTATTCTGTGTGTAATTGAAAATAGAATGTATTCTGCTGTGTTGAAAAAAAATTCCATTAATGTCAACGAACGTCAGTCTTGTCTAAGTTTTATATAACCCTTACTGATAATCTGTTTACTTTTATTAATTATTGGGATGAGAACAAAAGGTTAGCTAACTGTAATTTTGGATTTGCCTATTTTGCCTTACAATTCTCCAAGAGTTTGCTTTTTGTATTTTGAAGTCCTGTGTATGTATAAACACTTTGGAATGGATGAAATGACCTTCTTTATCCTTGACAGTATTCTCTGTTCTGAAGTTTATTTGGCTAACAATAGTAGAAAAACCTCCAGATTTCTTCCCGTTAGTGTTAAGTTGTAATACTCTTTCTATACTTTCATTGTTAACCTACTTGTGTTGTAATTTTAAGCTCATTTCTATATCATTTTGCTTTTGTAATTAATCTGACAATCTCTGCTTTTAAAAAATAAGACATTTTCTCTTATTTTAATTATTTATTTTGATTATTTGAATTCTATTTTTACTTGCTTTTTAAACTTTGTATACTTTTTCTTCTTGTTGTCATTTTGGATTAATCACCTCTTATGATTCCAATTTTATTTCCAGTGTGGCTTATTAGCTAAAGCTACTTATACCTATAATTGTAATGGTCCCTTTATGTTTTATTATATATGTATTCATTCATTGATTATAATCTAACTTTGAGAGTGTTATTGTACCATTCTTGAACAGTAATATTGACATATTATGGAAAGGTCTGGAAACTTCTCTCCTTCACCTAAATCTCCTTAGTTTTACCTATTTATCCTGATAGTTAATAATTTTTGTGCGTAGGTCCATATTTCCATCTGTTATACCCTTTCCCCTTAAAATGCAATTATTTAATATTTCTTTTATTGTAGTGGTGATTAATTTCTTGAGTTTGTGTATGTTTGCAAAACTTTTTTCCGATTTTCCTTTTTGAAAGCTATTTTCTCTGGGTGCATAATTACACATCGTTTCTTCTTTCAGCGTGCAAAAGATATTGCTCTACCATGTTTTCATCACTCACATTTTTTCCTAAAGAGAAATATGCTCTCATCTTATTCTCTTGTACTTTACACTGAGTGATTTTTAAAATTTTAGCTTTATCATGAATTTTGTAGTTTCTTCTTTTCTGTTATACCTGCAGGTCAATGGCCTACATGAGGTTAATAGTTTTAACTTAATTTGAAAGGTATTAGTCATGTTTGAGCCAATTAATTTTCTCTGTCCTCTCCTCAATGGACTCATTATATATACATATACACATAAATATATATACTTGATACATATGAATATACATATATATATTTGATGTATATATTCGGGTTTTCTCACAGGTTATTTACTCTTTGATTTTTTTTAAATCCATATACTCTATTATTTCACATACTCTATTATTTCCTTATTTTGCAGAGTTTCTATTACTTCAAGTTCACTGCTCTTTTCTACTGTTCTAGCTCTCTACCGTTTAGAGATCTACCGATCTCTACGTTAGTGATTGTAAATATTCTAGTTCTCCTTTCTAGATTTCCATTAAGATGGACTTTTAAAATATTTTTACATATTTGTTTTACTTTTGAACATATGCATCATTATCTTAATAGCTATTTTATGGTTCTCTCCTAAATATTAAAACATAACATCTTTATCAATACTGTCTAGTTTTAGATTGATTGATTTTTTTATCTAACACTATGCAACAGATTTCTCTACGTTTTACTAATATTAAGTAATGTTTTATTAGATTCAAGACTGTGAATTTTAGCATTTTGGATATATGTTTATATGTTGAATTACTCGGTATAATCTTAGGACAAAGCAGAGTTATTTAAAAGCAGTCTTCCTAATCAGGTCTTCTTATTATGACTTATTAAGTGGCAACAAAGTAGTTAGGACATTTTATGACTTATGACCTAAAAGAAGGATATTTTGTGTACTCTGTTCAATGTATCTTGAGTTTAGGTTGCCTGTTTTGTCAGGTGAAAACCAGAGTGTGAGCAATGAACACTATTATCACCAATATTTGCTTCTTACCCTGTTTCAGGAATGTTCTTTTACATGCAGCGATCAGTTCAGTTTGAAGCACTCAAGGAGAATTTTCTGCAGATCACTAAAATTTTCTCTCTGTAAGATTCTCCTCTCCATCACTGTCTTGCAAAGTCTAATTGCCTTGATATCCCAGTCTCTCCTCTCTTTTGCATCTTCTTGGGAAATCTACTGAACTCCACCTAGTTTCCTCTGCTTGTGACTTCCTTGGTAGCACTATCAAGGAAGTGGGCAGGAACAATCAGAGGTTCATGCTGCTTGTTTTCTATTATCAGTGATCACTGTACTTTTGCTGTCTGATATACAATGTTTATAAAATATTGTATATAATTTATATAATGTATATATAAAATATGTATATAAAATATATACATATATTTATGTGTATATTTATATTTAAGAAACTAGGTCTCGCTTTGTTGTCCAGGGTTATTACCATGCCCAGCTAAAATATATATTATAAAATATATAGAATATATTTTAGAACCCTTACCTAAGTTCATCCTTCTGGCTCATATCAATCTAAAAGATTTCTTCCTACCTGATTTGTAATACAATATGCAATGTATTTGAAAGTGATTTTACCTTTTGCTACTCTGGCTATCAGATAACGTTTAAATTATTTTTGTAAATTTTTTATCAATCTGAGGAAGAAAATTAAAGCCAATTGATTGTGAAAAGAATGCCCTTAAGTATAATGAATTTGATTTGAAGGTCTTTTTCATTTATTCAGTAGGTCTCCCTTTTCCGTTGTTAAACTGAAATAATTAGCTGCCATTGAAAAATGTTCTCTTTCTGGAGGACAACTTTCTTACATCACAATGTTTGCTAAATAATAAGCTAATAAAGTTGTTAGTTGATTCCTCAAATCCTACGTTCCTGGGTAGAAGATAAATATTATCTTAACAATTTCTCAGTAGGATTAGTCATCTGAAGAAAGTTTCCTTATTTGTTGGAAGAATACATTTATAGGAAACCTGTGGGTGAGGAATAAGAAAATGATGGCATAAATTTGCAGGAAACAAGTAATCAAAACAAATTACTTCTAAGAATAATGGGAGGATAATTTCAAAGTGGATAAAGACATTAAAATGAGTAAAGGGAACAGCTCTGGAGAAAGAATTTGAAGTAACTTGAATTTGAAATCTGATGGGGTAGAGGCAGCAAGACTTTTAAAACCAGAATGAATAATATTTGTTACTTTGTTCACATTTCTACAATGTGTGTTAGCTCTCTGGGTCTTAAAAAAAAATCTGATTATTTCCAGAAATCTTCAGAGATATAGGAAGCAGGCTAAATTACCTAGAGAAAAAAAATCTTAAACTGTCACTAGTTGACAAAATAGAGCAACACTTAACTGATTTTCTTCCCAAAAGGTTACTGTAAAATTACTTAAGTATATGCAATCAAAGTATGAGATATTAATATGTATTTTATTTGCTGAATGATAGAATGACATTTACATGCTTGGTCTATGAAATACTTCTTTACAAGAAAACAAACCAACCAACAAACAAAAAAACTTACCTGTGAACATCTCCAAATAAGCTACTTCTCTCTTACTGTTGAATATGTTTTCTTAAATCAAGTAGTGATAACAATAAACATTTAATGTCTCATATTTTCTGCAGTTCAAGAATCAGACGTGTTTTGAATGGATGGGTAGACCTTAAAATCTCTCAGGGCTACAATCATGGAGCGTGGTGGTCTTTGCTTTCACCAGTAGTTATGAATGAGAAAAAATTCACTGTTAAATTCATACAAGTTAATATTTTAAAGGATTTAATTTCTCACTGACTCTTGGACTGAAAGTTGTAGTTCTTCTTTGATGGCTGACTAAATGTTTCCCTGTGTATTTTTCCAAGGATCTTCTTCAACAGGACTCACAGTGGGACACTTCTTCAGAGCAAGAGAGAACAATCCATAGAAGCACAACCTTTTTGTAATCTGATTTCAGTTAAATTTTTTCCTGTGTTATATTAGTTGCAAGAGTGTCACTAAATCCAGCTATGCTCAGAGGGAGATGAGTATATAAAAGTGTGAATGTTAGCTGGGCGTGGTGGCACATGCTTGTAATCCCAGCTACCTGGGAAGCTGAGGCAGGGGATTACTTGAGTCTGTAGTAACACGGGCAACAGTAGCCTGTGGTTCACAGGCAAAAATAGCAAGACCTAGACTCAAAAAAAAAAAAAAGAGGCTTGTCTAATGGCAGTGGTCCTACAGCAAAGCCCCAAGGGAGGAGACCTACCATCAGCTGATGGATGTCCCTTCGAGGATCTGCTCTTCCAAAATATAAGGCGGAATCATCCCCCCAAAGCCAAAGACCTGAAGCACGACTGAAGGAGCAACAAAATGTGCCACAAACTGCGGAGATGAAACCCACCAAGACCAAAGGTGCTCCAAAAACAATGCAGGGATGATAAACAGCACGCTCTACCAAGTCCCAGGAAATCGCACCCTCACCAAGGACGAGGAAATGAATCAAGGAAAAAAAAAAACGACTAAATAACTAAACATGGACAAACAACAAAAAGAAAGGAGGCAAAGAGACCAGGAGAGATGTGTTGTGGGGGGGTATTCCCATGGGGATTAGCAGTTATACAATCATATATTGTAAACTATGCAAAAATAAAAATCAAAAAAAAAGTGTGAATGTAAGGAGTCAGAGATTACTGTAGGCCATCTTATAGATTGCCTACCAATTTTTCACAGTTCTCTTTGCTTTCTTTTTTCAAAAAATAATTTATTTATATATAAATTTCACATCTCTGTGATCTCTGGGGTTCACCCCCCCTCCCTGACCATTCCCACCCTGCCCCCCCTCCCCCGCAAAGTTGTGTACTTCAATTTGGTTGTTTTCTGGAAAAATCTGCTGATGGTAAAAAATTGAAGGAAAACATAAATAGATAGGACTGAATCAAACTGAAAAGTTTCTGTACAGCAAAAGAGATGACTGAAAAAATGAAAAGAAGCCCATCTGAATGGGAATAAAATTTTTTGCCCTCCACAAGAGTGATAAGGGTTTAATAACGAAGATCCACAAGGAACTCACACAATTAAACAAAAGCAAAACAAGAAGCCCAATCAAAAAATGGGGAGAAGAACTAAAAAGACACTTCTCCAAAGAGGAAATACAAATGGCCAGCCAACAGGCAAACAGTTCTCTTTTCAAAGATATTTCATGTCTTTTGTTATGTCTGTTCCCAGGCATTTAATTTTTGTTAGTACAATTGTAAATGGAGTAGTTTTATTAATTTCTTCTTCTTTGGATAGATTTTTTGCATATAAAAAGGTGACTGATTTTTATGTGTTGATTTTGTAACCAGCTACCTTACTGAACTGGTTTATTATTTTCATTGGTTTTTCTGTAGACTTTTAAGGGTTTCCTTCATATAGCAATAGTTCTAAATGTAATTCACTCATAAAACCTTTCATGATTATTTTATGTATAATTCTTTAAAGACAGGTGAGTTTTATCACATTATATTATAAAATATAACATATAAATATACATATTTATTTTTATATTTAAGAGACTAGATCTCGCCTCTAGTCTCCTATAAAACTCACCTTTGAAACACACATAAGCACTATATTTTGGAATGAATCTTCTTTGACTGTTTCTAGCATGGGTCTATAAAAATATTGCATCAACAAAAGTCAATAATTTTCCTCAAGACAATCTCTTATCTACTTTTTGTGTTATCTGTTAATAGTCTTTTCTAAATAGTAATTTTTCAGAAATCTTCTAATACTTTCTCTTTTAAAAGTCTTTTGGATATGAAATAAAAAGAATTAATATTAAGTTATAAAAAACTAATACAGCTGTACTTTCAAGAAAAAACTATTACTCTAAAAATAGTAAAAATATATAAGGAAACATACAAATAATTAATAATTATGAGATGCAATATAGGTGTTAGCCAACATTGGCAATCATTGTAGTTTATGAATGTACAAATCCACATGTGTTCACTTTAATCATACACAATGTTATATATCAATTATGTTTTAATTAAAAAAACTTACATACTATAGTGCATAAAAGCACTTAGTGACATAGTTTGTTTTTTTGTGTGTTAAAGTCCAGAATAAAGTATTATCATTGTTGACAGAAATATTAATAAACATGTATGGTGATTGTATAAAAAGTTCAGCCTTCTGGTGTATAATAAATGTAGTTAAAACAATGTGTGAATAAAACAATAATTTTAGTGGCAATTATCTCTATCTGTTCTTAGTAATTTTAAATTTCAATAACTGCATTTTTCAAGTTTTTATATTTTATAATTCAAAATGATTTTTTATTTCTTTGACTGCAAAAGTTTCCTTTTTTATTTCAAGACAATATATCCTTGAACTTAATTTTCTTGATACTGATATTTTGTCACTTAATATCATTTTTGTTCATCTTCTATATAAAATCTATTCCATATGTATTTACTCAATGTTCTCCATGCATTTATATTGATCATTTGACTAGACTCCTCTTATTTTCAACTAAAAACTACTTTTTGTGATGAAATTATTACATCACTAATTCTTTCCTATTTCTATTCTTAAACATTCTTAAATATTTTGATGGTCATTCTCATTCATATCAATGGCTCACTGACATTATACCAAACTAGCAATATATGTACGTGTGTGCATGCATGTGTGTCAGCATGTGGCTATGGTTAAAAAAAATCTCACAAGTAATACTGATAAACTCCACTTCAACCCCTCGTTAGATTGCACCTCAAGAGCATGCATCCATCTTGGACCTTTAATTTCCCAGGTCTTAGCTGTGGAACACTATGTGGAGTGATGGAAATTGCACTGGACTTATCAGATGACCTAGGTTCAAGACCTTGCTTCATCATTTGCAAGTCTTTTGAACCTAAACAGCCCTTGCTTCCCTTCCCTGATTTTAAAATAGAGATAAAACATCTCAAAAAGAAATTTCCAGGATAAAATGAGTTAATAAAAAAGATCATTGTAGGATAAAGAGGGTCATATAATCAATTGTGGGCATATCACTTTTATTTTAACTTTGAACTGTGCTTGCTTAACATTTAAGACCTTTTCCTCACTGTGCTCTGTCTCTCAGTCCTTTAATTAATTTGAAATCCAGTGTGATGGACTCATTTTCAAGCTTTTTCACATTACCAATTAGCTCTAATTGCTTCTTTTTTATTCATCTAGATCAATTTTGTGTTAATATTTAGGCCTAAGTACTGGTACACAGAGAAGTCGATGATTGTGTTTGGAGAAATTTGTAGTTATTATGATAAAATTTCTGTTGCTAATATATATTTGAATGAAATTTAGAAGTATTTTCTTACCTCTTTGGAGTTGCTATAGACAAAGTCATACCTAGATAATGTAATGGATGTGAGTTTTAAAGAGCATTACATGCCAAAACAAATTCATTACACTGTCCCAAATATGGGTAAATTATGTGACAGGAATAGACAAAGAATAAAGAAGTATAAAGTAAAAACAACATTAATATAAGAAGTTGATGAAAATAAGTCAAAGTACAATCAAGTTGTTCAATATAAGTACAATCAAGTTGTTCAATATAAGTACAATCAAGTTGTTCAATATAGGTCATTAAAAAAGAACAGTGTACAACTGATACTATATTGCTTACATTTTTTCAATGGTTTCTACTACATAGAGAATCAACTCTGTACTTCTGTTTTTATTTAGCATTAATATCAACATGTGTGCATCATCTATGGGTTTGTATTTTAATCATTTCCTAAATTAATTATTACTGTTATTAAGAAAGATATTTTACAGTTCAGGTCATACTGAGATTGAATAAGCATTCAAGAATACTTCTCAAAACTGATAAAATCAAACTTGCAGTGGACCATTGGAGTCTTAGACACTTTTTTTTGGTATAGATTATGAATAAAATATATAGATTTAATATAGATTATGAATAAAAATTAATATAGATTATATAGATTATATAATATATAATATTATATAATATAGATTTATATAGATTATATAATAAATATAGATTATTAATATATTTTTAATATAGATTATGAATAAAAATTAAAGTCTCTCAGATTTCTAGTTAGATTAGGTATTGAACATAAAATTAATTTTGAAGCTTAAAATTTTCTTATTGAGTGGTTCATGTCTGGTTGGATATATAAATTCATGCTTTATAGATCCTATAAATTTTAGGAACATGTAAATTTATTCAAAAACTATTTTGAGAAACAATTATCTAGGAATATCTCTTTTGATTCTCGTTTCTTTTTCTATTTTCTCTTACCTCTTCTACATAACCTAACTTTATTAGAATTGAAAATTGTCTTAATTGAGAGTCCTAAAGTTTGAGTTTTGATATAATAATCACAGATGAGTCTAGGAAATGGTTTCTTATCTCTAATTAGTAGATGACTTTTTCTTTGCTATTTGGGTTTGAATAAAGAAACAACAGAAACAGAATTTTTAAGAATAGCAACTTTTTTGTTCAGAGGCTGTTGTTTTATGAATATATGTAAAAAGATTTGAATTATCCTATCTACACTGTTAATAAGGATGCCTGGGGAACCAAATGAAGTTAATAAATTTTTTATTATTAGATTTTTTTTTTGAACAAATAGCTAATTAGAAGAAATTCAGAGATGAGACTTAAGGGAAACTTATGAACATAACAAAGCAGGACTAAATAATACACATTGGAGGATGAAAGTATTCAAGGAGTTAAAAATAATTAAACATGACAAATCTTTAGGATGTGACTTTCAGCTCAGGGTTGAGTCTAAGAATATTTTCTAATCTACTTTAATAGTGACTGAGCCATGTTTTTAAAAATATCCCTAGATCTTCCTAAATAAGCATCCTTAATTTTAATGTAGTTTCTACTTTATTGACAATTAACAGAAAATATTGATATAATAAAACCCCAAAATCTATGTCATTTAGTTATATTTTTCTCATTTATTTTTAAATGTAATATAATTTAAATATGATAAGCAACAGTTTTGTAGCAGTTATAATTATTTGGGCTTGCCAAAATACAGTTATAAGTTTAGATTTGTTCTTAAATTAGCCACTTATGAAAGATAAAACAAGTGGTTCTCACAATGTGAAATGTTTTCAAAGATACAAAACTTGAAGAAACTACAAACTATCTGCTTTTGTTTCCATTTTTCATCACCTTTAATTTTGCTTCAGAATTATCAACTATATTACAAAGTTTATCTTCTCTGACCTTTGTTTTAAAATAAATAAAACTTGTGACTCTTTTTACAGAGTTAATGTGCTCCAAATAGATTCATTAGTTCAGTGCAAAGTATCACTCTATGCACCATGTTTGACATGCTCAACTTCAATTTATTTCCTCACCTCAGGGTAACTTCAGGTCTTAGATTGATCTAAGATCAGATCTTCAGATCTTAGACTGATGTTATTTGATAACAAAGTGCAATTCTGCATGACATTTTTTAGTTGTCAAAGACAGTGTTTTACTGAACACCTTTAAAGGAGAATAAATCTCTATTGCTATAAAACAAATGACCTGGTACAATTAGCAGCCATTTCCAGGGGCAAAATGGCAGTCACGGTTTCAAAAGACAATGGAAACTGCTAGTAGTATTGTCTTTCTCCGTACTCAGATCATTGTGATCTTTCTAGTTGGTTCCCGTTGTAGCTACCTTTTTTGTGGATTCAGGGCTGCTGGCCCGAGTGTTGTGAAGGTATGAACAATTGACTCAGTTATTACATTACCATTGTTGTAAAGATATTAAAAACCTCCGAATAAATAAAAGTCAAATTCATCTTTTGAGAATTAAAAATTCCCTAACCTAGACCATTAAGTCATACTATTTTTATATTCAGAACAGATTATGCAAAACCAATCTTCTTTAACACTGAAAGTTGTTCATTAAAATTAAATTATAAACCAGAGGAACACTGGTTTTCTACTGCAAACAATTCAGAAATGGTTTTTACAATTTCATGTTTAAAGCAAATAAATGATTAAGAAAATAGCCTTTAATGTATTTCATTCTGATTTCATAGTAATGTCTATATTCTGTGAAATCCTCTCTCTTTCTTTTCTAGGAATATAGTAATTATCCTCAAGTAGTACAAAACAGTAATCAAATTAAGAATAAAAGTATATTTGAAATGGTAATGTCAAACTCTTTGTGTTGATGCTATGTGCTTGATTCAAGATTGTGTTTGCAACACCTAATACTGTGCCTGATAAGAGAAGATAGCACATTATTGGCATTTGAATTGATATTTATTACTTTATTTCATGAAAGAATTTCAACGATCTTTTTTTTTTTTTTTTTTTTTTTTTTTTTTTTTTTTTTTTTTTTTTTTTTTTTTTTTTTTTTTTTTTTTTTTTTTTTTTTTTTTTTTTTTTTTTTTTTT
>PVHY01005511.1:0-82521 GCA_004024945.1 Uropsilus gracilis
AGTACCTGGAAAAAAGACCCAGTGGGGCTGAAACAGCCCACTCCATTGGCCCAGCTACTTTCCTCCAGAGGAGGCAATGATAACATAGCTTAGTTGGTGACATCCCCAGGGAGAAACTGTTGAGCCCTTACCACCCCACCACCCCACCCCAGCCCTGAGGCTGATCGGTGTTTAACTACTTTCCCACCCAGCCCACATCTGCTGATACTCAAAATGATCTTGGTGTTACATCTAAGCAAGAGTGCCCAGTCCCTGGCAGTATCATGAAGTATCATGAAACACCCCATCCCTCTGTGCCCCTACCTTGTCTACTGTTTCCATTTTAGTGGGCCCATGCAGGAACAAAACAATGGCAGCTCCAAATTCCTGCAGGGATGAGGTAATGAAGAGGAGGCTTGAGGGGACCCCTTCCCAGCTCCGGAAGTCTCTTGTGCTAGTAAAACTTTTCATCTCCTCCAACCTTGTGGGAGTTGAGGTGGTGTCATATCCAGCTGGAACCTTTTACTAGCTGCCCTGCCACAACCCTGCGCCTTGTTCTTACTTCCTCTCTCAAAAAAAAAAAAAAAAAAAAAAAAGGAAAAGAAAAGAAAAAAGAAAGTGCTGCTTGTCCTGAGGCTCTAATCCAAATCTGGGGTTTGTCAAGACTTTTTGAGATTAGTGAAAATAAAGAGCTCTTCCCAGGAAACCGTGATGTTTGGTTTGTAATGGGATTTGGACTTATTCTGGAGGAGGTTATACGCGGCAGAACTTCTGGGCCCTCCAGAGACCTCGGTCTCTCCGGGTGGGGTGGGGCTGAGGAGGCGGTCCTGCGGCCCTCCTTATCTCTAAAGCCAGTCTCAGCTCTCGGGCGCTGGGCCCCTCAGTCCGGGCTTTCTGCCATGGGGTCTCTGCTTCCCCTCTCGCTGTTGATTTTGCTGGCGGCCGCCTACCTTGAAGGCGGAAGAGCGCGTAGACGCCGGTCAGTGCGAGCGCAGGGTCTCGGGCGCAGCTCTCCAGCGCCCTTCTGGGTGCGACTAAGCCCGGAGTTCACAGCAGTGCCTCCAGGGGGCTCAGTGTGGCTCAACTGCAGCAGCAGCTGCCCCCTTCCGGAGGGTTCCAGCCTCCACACCCTGCTGCCGCGGGGCAAAACGCTCAGCGGGCGGGGCTGGGTAGCCCACCAGCTGCTGAATGTAAGGGCCTGGAGTTCCGACGTGCACTGCTTCGTTACCTGCGCCGGAGAAACGCGGGGAGCCAAGGCCAGGATTACCACCTACAGTGAGGACCAGGGGCTCAGGCAGGGTTGCGGTGAGGGGAGGGACGAAGGAGGGGTTAGTTGACTGTCGTGGTGGGGGCGCCCGCGGACCTTGCTCAATAAGCTCTCTCCTCCCCTCTCACGCCTTTGCTTTAGAGGTGCCGCGCAGCGTGATCCTGGAGCCGCCGGTCCTAGTGGGCAGTGAATACACTCTGCGCTGCCACGTGACGCACGTATTCCCTGTGGGTTTGCTGGTGGTGACTCTGAGGCGCGGTGGTCGAGTCATCTATTCCGAGAGCTTGGAGCGCTTCACGGGCCTGGATCTGGCCAACGTAACACTCACTTACGTGTTATCCACTAAGCCACGCGATTTCGGGCTGCCTGTGACCTGCCACGCGCGCCTCAATCTCGATGGCCTGGTGATCCGCAGCAGCTCAGCACCCATGAATCTGACCGCCTTCGGTAAGGTATCCCTGCAGTCCTGGGGACTTGAGAAGAGTAGGATAGAGTGACCCACGGGTGAGCTCTGTGCAGGTCGTCACACCTTAATGTGTTCAGTTCCTAATTCTCACCGCTTGCCCGCAGCTTGGCACCCCGCGTCAAGAGCCTTGGCTTTTACCTCCATCGCAGCTCTTGTGGGGATCCTTCTCGTTGTGGGGGCCGCCTACCTTCGAAAGTGCCTATTGATGAAGACCCAGGCATAGAGCGTGGTGCTGCCTGAACAGGAGAAAAAAGAAATCTGGAACAATTCAGGGGACCCTGTCTAGCTCAATAAAGCCTTCCACAGCAAGCCTCTACCCACCGCATAATTGTTCTCCACTAGTGCACCTCCTCAGAGGTAGTGCTTCCCTTTTTTTGGCCTTGCTGTAATCACTTCTCCCAGTTCCTCGTCATTGAGGACACCTGAGGTTCTCTCACTGTAGTCTACCTAGGGTACGTAGAGTACCAGTCTCTCTGTATTCCCAGCTTGTGGAGTGAAACGTCTTCAGCGGGCATTATCAGCGCGGTGCAGAAGGGCAAAGAAAGCATGGGCCTTGAGAGCTTGGGGTTTATGGGAGGGTGATTTCACGTATGGCTTTTTCTATTGGCTCCTCCGCTACCATGCAGCAGCTCTGATTGGATGTTAAGCTTCCTTTCCCACCACCCCAACTTCACCCCTATCCCCAACCCCCGCCTTCACTTTTTAAACCCTTCACCTTCTAGGAGGACTGGGTGGGGCAAGAAGTGACACCAGAGTTCACCATTAGCGCTGGAGTTGAGCGCACAAATGGATGAGGTCATGCGGACATATTTGGGGATGTGGATGTAAGAAAAGGTATACACGGGCACAGTAGCGCGTGCCTTTAATCGCAGCCTACGAAGCGAGGCTGACACTAGGAATCTCTTGAGTCCGCGGGTTCCAGACCCGCCCTAGGCAACATATCGAAACCTAGTCTCAAAAAATAGCGGGGCGTGGTAGCTTGCGCCTGTAATCCCAGCTGAGGCTGGGGATCGCTTGAGTCCGTGGTTCCCCAGGCAAAATAGCGAGACCTAGTCTCAAAAAAAAAAAAGAGGTATACGTGTGACCGCGGGGAAGGAACAATCAGATGGTTCATGTAGGGTGCCAGAAACTGGTATCTTGGTAACGTACTGATAGTCGCCCGGTCTAGGGGGTACATGGAGGTGTAAAAGCCCGGAGCCCAAATGTTTGTGTCCTGGTCTGGCGTGGACACAAAATCCTAAACCCACACTGTAGGTCCGACAAGGCTCGAGCAGCACAAAGCCACCCCTGTCGCTCGGAAAGAGGATCCAGGGGCGCTCGTCGGCGGCTTAGGCTCACACACGCCTAGGAGACACGTGCCTGCTACACGCTGGATAAATACAGACCCGGAGCCATCCGACCCTAATTCAGACGCCAGCGAACGCGGCGCACCGCACACGTGCCGCGGACTAACAGGCACTTGGTCCCCGCCCCCTCCGTCGCGTGCGGGGGCGGAGTCGGAGGAGAACCGGCAAGTGGCTGTAACCCTCCGCGTCTAGGGTTCAAAAAGGGAAGCATCTGGGACTACAGCTTAGGGGTATAGCATTTGACTGCCAAAGGGGAAGAAATAGTGAAGGAAGCATCGCCGCACTCTCCCCTGGAACTGTCCCTGCTGGATTTTGCATTTTCCTAGCCCCACATCAACCTCGCCCCTGGGGGCGATGGTGGGAGGAGCTAACTGTTGAGGCGAAGCTCGGACTCTCCAGCTCATTACAGCAAATAAGCCAGGGTGGATGAGGGGCTTTAAGAAGGGCAAGCCAGCATCCCTGGTCTCGGTGTCTCCCTCGGGTGTGACTCGGGAGCTGGCGGCCACTCCAGAAGGCTCGCGTGATCAGCCCGCTCTCCGTGTAGACCCGAGGGTCTCTCGCTTGTGTCAGCAAGCCTTCCTCAAGGCCGAGAGCCTGGCTCACGCTCGCCCTCCCGCCATCCCCCCTGCTGCCTCTGCCACCGCCCCCTCCTTGGAAACCAAGTTACCAACGTTAAACCAATCCCCGAGCGCAACTCTACCTCCTCCACACCCCACCCGCCGCGCCGCGCGGTCCTCTAGCCCAGCTCGGCGCTCGCGCTCCCCTCGCCGCCTGCGCTTCCCCAGCAGCGGCGATGCCAGGGCCCTCTCCAGGGCTGTGTCGGGCGCTGCTCGGCCTTTGGGCTGCTCTGACTCCGGGGCTCCTCGGCTTCTCAGGTAAGAGCCCTTCCCGGCTCGGGGTGGACAGGGCGGGGGCGGAGTTCCCGAACCGGAGGAGCGGTCACAGGACCCTCCTGGCTCCGCCCTCGCCTCGCCCCACGCTTCTCCCCCCTTCTGTATTCCTCTTCCTTCTCTTCCTCCTAACGTACACTGGAGACCCATCTTCGACTCACTCGCCCAGGTTCCTACCCTACCCCCTTCGAGATCCTGGGTGCTCTTCCTCAACCCAACCTCGCGTCCTAGAAACCCCAAGTCTCTCTCATCTCCTCCCGGGGTACCGCCTCACGCTCTGATTTGCACGATGGACCATGGACTGGCACCTTCCCCACTGTCGGTCCACGAAGACCCAGATCTCCCCAACTGCAATGATGCAGAGCCGCTCTTCCCGCTCCACCCGGAACCCTGGCAACAGTGTCCCTCGGCTCTTCATGCGGTTCCTTTCGTGAACCCAGCCTCGTGTTCTCTTTCTATGTTCTTAACTCGGATGCGGGGGTCCTCCTTTATCCTTGCTTTATTCCCATCTCTTTGCCCTCGGTCAACCTCAATCCTCCCCCTCTCCCCGTGAGAACCCTGAGAACCAGTTAGTTTCCCATCCTCCACTCGGAGTCTCCTCCCAATGTTGCGAATGTATGCGTCGGAGACCCCACCTTACCTCTCACTCGCCGTCCCCACCCCCACGCCTTCTCTTGGCTCCACTGGCATCTTGGAGACAGCTTTCTGCTGTCATGTCCCAGGGACACGCTGGAGGTTTGAACCCTGGAAGTGTGCTGTCCAAACCCGAGGCCTGAGCAGGACGAGGGACTCCCTGAGTTCTTTCCTGGCTGCGCCTCTGCTCATTCCATGAGATCACTAACTTGGCCAAGTTAGTGATCCCTAATATCCCAGGGAGGTAGCTCCCCCGGGCTAAGCCCTTGTTTCTCTGAGCAGCAATGGCGCAGGAACCCTTCTGGGCGGACCTGCAGCCCCGTGTGGCGCTCGTGGAGCGCGGGGGGTCTCTGTGGCTGAATTGCAGCACCAACTGCCCACGGCCAGAGCGCGGTGGCCTGGAGACCTCGCTGCGCCGGAATGGGACACAAAGGGGTTTGCGCTGGCTGGCAAGGCAGCTGGTGGACATCCGCGAACCAGAGACTCAGCCCGTCTGCTTCTTCCGCTGTGCGCGGCGAACACTGCAGGCGCGTGGGCTCATTCGCACTTTTCGTGAGTTCTTTGAGGCCACGCGCATACTCTACTATTTTCCCTCCCTTCCAGATCCCGCCCCTGGGTCACGGGGTCCTCCTCTTCAAGCCCCACCCTCTGGAACCCCACACCCTTTACTTTTGATCCCTGAAGTCCACGCCGCATCCCCTTGAATCCCGTACTTTCCATGAACCACGTTCTCCCCCACACCTTTTGCAGAGCGTCCGGATCGCATAGAGCTGGTGCCGCTGCCTTCCTGGCAGCCTGTGGGTGAGAACTTCACCCTAAGTTGTAGGGTTCCTGGAGCTGGACCTCGTGCGAGCCTCACGCTGACCTTGCTTCGGGGCGACCAGGAGCTGATCCGCCGCAGCTTTGCAGGGGAGCCACCCCGAGCGCGGGGCGCGGTACTCACAGCCACGGTTTTGGCGCGGAGGGAGGACCATAGGGCCAATTTCTCTTGCCGCGCGGAGCTGGACCTGCGGCCGCACGGGCTGGGACTGTTCGAAAATAGCTCGGCTCCCAGAGAGCTCCAAACCTTCGGTGAGTGGGCATGGGTGGGGAGAGGACCAAGAAGGGTCGGGCTGGTATTTAAGAAGTTTGGAGGCCGAGAAATCTGAATTCTAATACTCCAATGTCACTAGCTGAAAATGGTTTTCCCCTCTGCCTTGTGGCTATAAGATATTGCATGTAAAGTGCCTAGTACATCTTGCGTGTCCAGTAAATCAATTCAAGCTCTGATCAACTCCCAGCCCTTTCTCCGAATCCCCCTCGTCTCACCATCCCACGGCTCTTGGAAGTGGACTTAGAGAGACCTGTGAGCTGCACTCTGGATGGGCTGTTTCCAGCATCGGAGGCTCAGGTCTACTTGGCACTGGGAGACCAGAGGCTGAGTCCCGATGTCATCCTCGATGGGGATGTGCTTATGGCCACTGCCACAGTGACAGCGAGCGCAGAGCAGCAGGGCCCCAGGGAAGTGGTCTGCAGCGTGACCCTGGGAGGCGAGAGCCGAGAGATCCGGGAGAACCTGACTGTCTATAGTAAGAGGAAGTGAAGTGGGACCTCTGCGGGTTGGGGGTGGAGCCAGAGGATCGAGTGGGCGGGGCAAATTGTAGGCGGCCTTAGACGAAAACACACTGGCCCAAGAGTCCTGAAGGGGCAGGGCAGGTGGACTACTGTGACCACGTACCTGGAGGGGGAGAGTTCTGAATCACTCAAAGGGGAAGGGTTACAGACCCAAGAGGGTCTCTAGAGTTGAGGTCTCAACACCCTAGGGAGCGGAACTAGCTAGGGCAGAGCAAGGCCTGCATAACCATAGAGGTGGGGTGCCCAGAGGATTCAAACCGAGAGCGGGCGGCCTGGGCTTGCAGGAGGGGCGTGGCCAGTGGACTCCTGGCCAATGCCCCACCCCCAGGTTTTTCCGCACCCCACTTGAACTTGAGCGATCCCAGCGTCCTCGAGGGTGAAATGGTGACAGTAACCTGCGCAGCAGGGGCTGGAGCCCTGGTCACACTGGACGGAGTTCCAGCCGCAGCTCCGGGGCAGCCCGTCCAGCTCCAGCTAAATGCCACAGAGGACGATGACAGGCGCAGCTTCTTCTGTGATGCTATCCTCGAGGTGGGCGGTGAGACTCTGAGCAAGAATAAGAGCACCGAGCTGCGTGTGTTTTGTGAGTTGACCTTTAACCTTCCTCATCAACTTCAAGGACCTGTTCTGTCGCTGGCAGGTCATGGAAATGGGACCTTTCTGCCCCATTCACATTTATCTATCCTCTCTGTATCCCATGCCCCTGTCTGCAGACGCCCCCCGGCTGGATGATTTGGATTGTCCCAGGACTTGGACATGGTCAGAGGGCCCAGAGCGGACGCTGCACTGTGAGGCCCGTGGAAACCCAGTACCGTCTGTACACTGTGCTAGGCCTGACAGTGGGGCTGTGCTGGCGCTGGGCCTGCTGGGTCCAGTTACTCGTGCACTTGCTGGCACTTACCAGTGCACAGCCACCAACATCCTGGGCAAGGCTATAAAGGAGGTGACGCTGACCGTGGAATGTGAGTGGGGTGTGCAGGGCTTATCTGTTTGGTTCTCAGGGTCTGGGAATCTTCAGCCTAGTGAGAAGAGTAGAAGAGTCTAAGATGTGTCCTTGGGCAGGATTTTGGGAAAGGGAAATGCCTTGCAAGTGCCTTTAGATCTTAAAGTTTAGGTCTTGAAGAGGGAAGGCAGGGGTGGGTTGGGGTGGGGTAGCATGTTTATATAGACTGAGGGCAGGGCTCTGAGCAGACAGTCTTGGAAAGGGCCATCTAAGCCATCTAATAATTTTCAGGTCAGATTAGGAAAGGTCCTGTGGGCACTGAGTAAGAATCAGAAAAAAGTGTCCTTCAGGACTTGTGAAGCCTTAAACAATGCCCATGGCTTGACTAACATGAAATATCTTCGATTCTGTGCCCCTGTACTGGGCACAGCCTGCCCTACCCTTCTTGGGGGAAGGATTTTTTTTCTGGAATGGAAGAAGGGATCTAGGGACATCAGACTAGCCCCAAAGTCCTAAACCCAACAACACTGTCCCCTCCAGATGCACCAGTGCTGGACAGTGTGGGATGCCCAGAACGCATTACATGGCTGGAAGGAACAGAGGCCTCACTGAGTTGTGTAGCACAGGGGTTCCCGCTGCCCAATGTGAGCTGTACACACTCTGGGGAGGTCATCAAGGGTCTGCTGCATGTGGCCCGAAAGCATGCAGGCACTTACCACTGTGAAGCAACCAATGCTCAAGGCTCTGCAGTCAAAAATGTAGCCGTCACAGTGGAATGTGAGTACAGAAAATATGGGGCAAGATGCATTATATTAGAACCCTAGACTCGCCGGGCACGGTGGCTCGTGCTTGTAAGCTTCAGCCTATGAAGCGGCCGGGGCTAGGGATCGCGGTTTGAGTCCCGCCTGGGGCCTGTAGCGAGACCTAGTTCCAAAAAAATAGCTGGGCGTGGTGGCACGCGCCTGTCATCCCAGCTACCTGGGAGGCTGAGGCTGGGGATGGCTTGAGTCTGTGGTACCCTGGGCAACGAGAGCCTGCGGTTCCACGGGCAAAAATAGCGAGACCTAGTCTCAAAAAAAAAAAAAACAAAAAACAAAAAACAAAACCCTAGACTGACTTCTAGTTCCTTTGTGATCCCCCTGCTTCCCAGATGGACCCATTTTTGAGGAACTGAGTTGCCCCAGCAATTGGACATGGGTAAAAGGGTCTGGACAGCTGTTTTCCTGTGAGGTGGATGGGAAACCGGAACCAATTGTGGAGTGCATCGGCTCTGGGGGCACCAGTGAGGGAGTACTGCTGCCATTGGCACCCCCAGACTCTAGTCCCCAGGCCCCCAGCATCTCTCATGATCTGGCAGCTGGTATCTACATCTGCAATGCCACCAACCGGCACGGCTCCATGGTCAAGATGGTAGCCGTGAGCACGGAGTGTGAGCGGGGCCCAAGTGGTCGCGGGGGGTAGGGGGCCCAGGGTCCAGGTCTCTCTCTGACCCCTTCCCATGGCTGCTTTGCAGCACCCCCAAAAATGGATGAGTCCACTTGCCCAAGTCACCAGACATGGCTGGAAGGAGCCGAGGCTACAACGCTGACCTGCACAGCCCATGGCCGCCCCTCCCCACAAGTGCTCTGCTCCCGAGAAGGAGCATCTGGGCCCCAGCAACTGCGTGTGTCCCGAGAGGATGCGGGCACCTACCTCTGCTTGGCCACCAACACCCATGGAACAGATGCCCGGATCGTCACCGTGGGAGTGGAATGTGAGTGGAAGCAGCACCAAATTGGGGGCACTCAGTCCCCAGAACAGACTGCAGCTGTGGGATTGCCTATGGGAGTCTGAGGTTACCTCCCATAGTCCCATTAGGGGGCCAGAGAATTCCAGCCTAAACCTGAGGTCGGAAGCTCTAGGAAGCAGAAACCAGACTCCCCTCAAATACTGGGTCTCAGAAGGGCACTGCTCCAGGTGCCTACAGCCCATGCAGTGAGGAGAGCTCAAGATGTTAGTCCCTACAACACAGATCCTGGCAGGGTGGGTTTTCATGGAGGAACAGGGAGAACCTTCCTCTAGCCATCTGAGAGGAGGCATCAGATTAGTGTGGGCAGAAGGGGAACACTTGGTCAACGGTTGGGTGGACCCCTCCAATTTCCTATCCCTGCAGACCGGCCAGTGGTGGCTGAGCTGGCTGCCTCTCCCCCGGGAGGAGTGAGGCCAGGAGGGAACTTCACATTAACCTGCCGTGCAGAGGCGTGGCCCCCAGCCCAGATCAGCTGGCGTGCCCCCCCAGGGGCACCCAACATCGGCCTGTCCAGTAACAATAGCACACTGAGTGTGGCTGGCGCCTTGGGCAGCCACGGTGGCGAGTATGAGTGTGCAGCCACCAACGCACATGGGCGTCATGCGCGGCGCATTACAGTACGAGTGGCTGGTAAGTGGCAGCTGGAGGAGGGCGGGGCAAGGGCTCTGTAGGGGAGATGACCTTGAGTCTTGGGGGCTTGACCCACTCACTACCTCCCTCTCAGCTCCCACCCTTGAGACTGAGGTAGAAACCAGGGAAGTGTTAACTGGGGTGGGGGAGGGTGACTGTTGATGGCAGGTTGGGGTAGAGTTGCAGGATGATGACTACTCAGGCGAGGGCCCTTCAGGGTTGTGACTACTTGGGAGAGAGCCACTTATGGTGGGCTTTGTGTGATGGAGACTTGATCCAGTTCAACTTCTACTGTGTCACCATAGAAAAGGAGGGTTCTAGAGAGAGACTGAAGGAAGAGCAAGTGGGTCTACATTGTGTATAGGGTTGGGTCTTTCTGGGGGAGAACAAGCTGAGCTGTTCCTCTAACCTTCATCCTTTTGGGAGGTGCATTGGTTTGTAGGTATCTTTGGTGCTAGGGACTGATACCCCCAGGTGCTGAGGTGACTTATAAAGTAGGCCTGGAGTCCCATCAGCACTGGGGCAGGCTTTCTGGAATGTCTCCTATACTCTAGCATGGGATTGGGAGTTCCCTAGGGTTCCCTGCCAGGCATGGGAAATGGACCTCCTGCTCATGGGGAAGGGATGGAAGTGGCTCAGGCATGGCATCATCAATTGGGATGGGGGGAGCTCTGAGCTCCAACCTTTTTGAGGGTCTCCACCCCACAGGTCCGTGGCTGTGGGTCACAGTGGGCGGTGCGGCAGGGGGCGCTGTGCTGCTGGTTGTAGGGGCTGGCCTGGCCTTCTACGTGCAGTCCACAGCCTGCAAGAAGGGCGAGTACAACGTGCAGGAGGCGGAGAGCTCAGGCGAAGCCGTGTGTCTCAATGGCACTGGGGGTGGCGCCGGCGGGAGCGCAGGAGCTGAAGGTGTAACTGAGGGAGCAGGTAGTACAGAGGTGCCTGCAGGGGGTGAGGTCTTCACCATCCAGCTGACATCTGCGTGAGCCAGCTCCCTTTCCCCGCAGGCCGGGGGATGCTCCCAAGACGCACATGGGGGCTTAGTGATTGATTCATTTATTTATTCAACTCCAGGGGCTCACCTCGATTTTCTACCCACCCAAATAAAATTTTTACAAAGAACTAGAGACCTGTCTCCTTCTGTCTTTGCTTTGTGGACGCAATCCAAGAATCAAATCCATTCCCACCAGTTATTCATTCAAAACCCATTGTTTTGTTTTTAAAGGCCCACTGTGTGTCAGCCAGTCTGAGCTATCTTTTCGCTGGAGCCTGTCTCTGTGCCAGGCTAGGTTTCCTGCTTTCACCAGATCTTGGGCAGGGTGTGAGGACAATTGGATTCCTCTTCCCTCTCCCTGCCCCTTATCTCTTCCGCCCAGCACTGCCCTCTAGTGTGACCAGCACTTGCCAGCGGGAGCTCCGTGCTTTCCCAAGTTCCTGATTCCAGGCAGAGCTAAGGCTGCTTTCCCAGGAAGGGAGAAAGACCATTCCCTGAAGTGTAGGTCTTGGGTCTCTGCTCTGATGCCTCCCCTAGATGAATACACCAAGGTAGTGGCTACAGCTTTAGGCATCAGCCTCCAGCAAGTTTTTCCTTTTAAAGGGTGCACTCCTGTCCCACTCAGCTTCTTCCGGCCTGTGTCCATCACCGTGCCTGTTTACCTCCAACCTGCCTTCTAACTTGGTGTGTTCAGAAGAACCACAACCCCGTGCACATCACCTTCCTTCCTCACCCCCTTCTCACAGCATATAGAGCATAAGGACAGAACAGCTGGGCTTCCTTCCCCCACCCTCTCAAAAGCAGGAACACAGAACACTGGAAAGAAGCCACTGAGACAGCTCAAGTACCATCAGTCACTCTATGCAAACGTCAATGAGTAAAGGTGAGAGCAGAAATGGGGGCGCTCCAGAGCAAGCCAGTGTGGGCTCCCAGGGCACAAGCCCACAGCAGCCCCTACTGTCCCACTCTAATGACTTACTTCCACTCCTCCAGGTCCTTTGCCTTTACAACGTCCTGCCTGCCACATGGCCTTTGCTCTTCCCATTGTGTCTGGCTGGAGTGTCCTCACCTCAAATAGCCCCAGTGCTAGTCCCTTATTCTCAGGTCTCTAGGCAAACATCACCTCCTATGAGAAGCATCCCTGAGATCCATGGTCAAGGTTGTTTCCCAGTTCATTTCCTTGTATTTTATTTTCTCTACAGCACTGACCACAACTTGACATTCTATTAGATATTTAACTGAGCATTTTTTTTTTTTTTTGGAGACTACATCTCGCTATCTTGCACAGGGTAATACCAATCCCACAGACCCAAGCGATTCTCAGTCTCAGCCTCCCAGGTAGCTGGGATTATAGGTGCCCATCCACCACCTCGACTGGCTGCTTTTTCAAGACCAGGTCTTGCTATGTTGCCTGGGGTAGTCTCGAACCCACGAACTCAAGCGATCCCAGGCCTCTTGCCTCTCAGTGCTTGCATTACAGGCATGTGCCACCACGCCTGGCAATTTCTTTACTGTCAATTCAGAACATTGTCTCTGAAGGAGCTAGGATCTCTGTTCTGTCCTCTACTCAGTTGTCACTCAATAGATGCTGACTACGTGAATAAAAGCAGCCATGAGCTTGCAGACACTGTCTCAGCCTTCATGGACCCTAGGAGCTTCATACCGGGCACTGGTTAGGTCTATCATGACACAGGTGTGGTTACCTTGGACCTGCAAGGTCATCACCCAGTAGGGGAAATGTATGTGAATGAAATAACTGGACCAGTCAATCACTGGGAATTCTCGTAGAACTAGAGCCTCACATGGGAGAAAGCAGTGTGTATGTAGGGGTGGGCAAGGAATTTTAGGTTGGTGGTGAAGGAAAGCTTCTCTGAAGACTTGAAATTGAGGGTGTGCTTCCCTCCCCACCAAGTGATGAGAAGGCAGCAGCTATGGGGTGACACATGGGGGTAGAGTGTTCTGAGCTGAGGAAGAGTGAGTCCCAATGAGTCAGGGATCTGAGGGCTGAGGATCTGGGTCAAAGCTCACCCAAGAAGGACAAATGGGGGGCTCCCAGGACTTGCTTTCTCTGGGCCTGTGGTCAGGCAAATCTCAGTCACCCCGACAGGTGATAGGAGCAGGGGTCAATAAGAAGGGACTATGCCCACCCTTGCTGCATCCTACCCATCCTCAACTGCCACCCCTCCTCCAGTGAGCACTGGTAGCCTGTACGTCCCAGTGACAGTAGTAGGCCTGAGCTCCACCCAGAGCCTGCTGCTCACTTGTGGCTTTTGGTTTAGGCTCCAGACACATTCTCCTAGGGTTGAAGAGAGCCCGGAAAGTGGGCTAAGGAAGGAGACACAGCAGGGCCTGGTGTATGCATAAGAATACAGGAATGTGTCAAACAGAGGCAAGCCCTTTCCCATCTGACAGGTCAATGGCCTATTTGGGTATGACTGTGTGCCAGTGTGTCATTTCTCAGTTTCACATGTGTCTGTTGTGTCTATCAACAAGAGTGTCTGTCAGTGAGTATGTCTTGTGTCTTTCCATGTGTTTGGTGACTGTTTCCCTGTTGGGAACAGTGTGGTGAATGTGGTTAATTCCCTGTTGGGTGGCTGGTACCTGACACATGCCTGTGTCTGCTGTCTATGTATGTGTGTGTTCCCTTCAGAGCCCCAATAAAAGAGCCCCTACTTCCACATTCCTAGGTTTGAGGAGAGGTGGGTGAGGGTACATGAGGTGGGACCCCCCCAAATCGCATTGCTCCTTCTGAATAGTTTTGCTTTTTATTCTAATTTTTATTAACAATGAATATCAACTTCTGAGAGCATTTGCTGAGGCAGGGCTCAGCCATTCCTTATAGAAGCAAAAGTCAAAAGGAGGAATAGAGACCACCTGAGATAGGGGCTTGCACCTGAGGCCTGGGTCTTCATCTGGGATCCCTGAATGAGGAGGATGAGAAGAGACAGGGTGGATCCCTTAAGATCCAAGCTCTTTTCCCATTTCTCCTAGGAGCACTTCTGTCCATTCTCCCTCTGGAGAAAGTGAGGCAGGACAGGTTTGACTGGGTGAAGAAGGGCTTACCCTTCCTGAGTTGAGTAACAGGGAGGGTCCAGGGACATCCCACATCTGCCACACTGCCTCTTGGACTGAACATTTTTCCGGGGCACAAGCCAGCAGCTGGAGCATCGGGTGCCGTATTTCTTGTACCTGGGGTGGGGGCACAAGAAACCAACATTCAGGATGCAGCATGGGCCCAGAAACCTTCAGGAAAGAACCACTTTCCCCAAGAGACAGGCAATTTGTCCTCCTATTACCCCACACTGGCTAAGCACAGACAGATTTGAGAAAGCACCCCAACTCCCTCTTCCATTCTGAGGACCTGATACCACAGGCATTGCAGAGAGGAGTCCCATCTTCTGCATCTCTCCAGAGAGGGGTCCTTTGGGTCCTACAGGAAGCACAGCGTCGGAGCCCTGAAGAAGCAGAGGCCAGAGGGCAGGGGTCAGAGGCAAAGAGAATGAACTCAGGCCAAGGTAGTCTTGTGTGTGTGTGGGGTCTCTGTGAAGGCCCACTCTCTGGCTCTGGTCCAGCCCTGAATATTGCCAGATCTAAGACAGTAGGAAAGTCAGGAAGGGAGACAGATGGCAAATCTCAGCAGAGAAGGAAGCTGGGGGTGGGGTGACTCAGCTTGAGTGGAGGGGGCACCCCCACTCCTCCTGGATGGGTCTAAATGGAGAAGCAGGATAGGGAGGAAGACAGAAAAGAAAGAACCCCCTCCCCCAATATTTTAACTCTATAGTCTCCAGACTCACCCACGGCTGCGTTGCCTCCTGGGCTGGCCTCCGGGCTCCCGGGAGGTACTGCAGGGGTAACCTGAGAGCGGCTGCTGCAGGTCAGGCTGGGGAATATACAAGGTGTTAGCATTGGTGGTGTTCCAGATAGTCCCCTCAAAATGAACATTGACTATCAAAAAGGCACCCCCCAAGGAAGCATAACATGCCTAAATGTCTGGCTTTGCCCCTCATTGTAGTCATCCTCTAGTCATTATCAATCATTTCATCATCATCATCATCATCCACACAATGCAAGACTACTGAGAATAGAAAGCAAGGAACTACTGAAGCATTATACAATCTGGGTCAATCTCAAAACAATTCACTTGCGTGAAAGAAGCCAGACACAAAAAGTACACACTGAATGATTTGAGTTCTATAAAACTCAAAAAATTCTAACCTATACAGGTATATATATATTTGAATATATGACTTGTCTTCAACTACACCTCAATAAAAATATTATTTGTAGGGTGGGAGATAAGGTGTACAATATGGAAGGGAGGGCCAAATCTAAGGGGAATGACAACCAAACATGACCAATATTGTATGAAAACTACAAAATAAAAAAAATTTTAAATTATTATTTCAAGAGATGGTAAGCCTGCAGTTAGCTTGCCAGGTTAGCTTACTAGAAATTCCAATTCAGCCACATCCTTACTGTGTGATCCTGGACAAATGATTTTACCCTCTGTGCCTCAATTTTCACATGTGTAAAATGGGCTTTAACAAGGCTGCGCATGGTGGTGCATGCCTGTAAGTGGCAGCCCAGGAAGCCGCAGCTGGGGCCAGGGATCGCGGTTCGAGTCCTGCCAGGGGCACGTAGGGAGACCTAGTTCCAAAAAAACTATAGCGGGGTGTGGTGGTGCGTGCCTGTAATCCCAGTTACCTGGGAAGCTGAGGCTGGGAATTGCTTGAGTTCATGGCACCACGGGCAACGTGAGCCTGCGGTTCCACAGGCAAAAATAGTAAGACCTGGTCTCAAAAAAAAAAAAAAATGGGCTTCAACGAGCCCATATGCATCAAGTACTACCTGCTACCTCATATGTTTGCTGGTTTGTGAGAGTAGCTCTTATCATTGGAAAGAGAAACATCTCAGGAAGAGGAAATCTTGGCTCAGACTGGGTGTGACTGGTTCATGGCAATGGGGCCGGGACTGAAACTAGCCTGAGGTCTTGTTGAGACTGGGCCATCTGTAATGCAGGGCTGGTAAGTGGGGGAGTTCATGACCCCAGGCCTTGGTCCTCATCACTATCATTTGCATAAATACCACTTGCCCCTGCCAGCCCATACCTGTAGCTGGGTATGATCTGTAGGCTGGAATCCGGCTTTATCTGAAACCTCAGGGTCACCCCCTTGAACTGGAGGTCCACTTTTTCGCTTCCTCGGTGGGGGTTGGACTGCTTTCGTGCCTTCCTTTGGAGTGGAGCTGAAGGGAGGGTGGGAGATTCTGGGGATCCTGGGCTGCTGCACCGTTGGTTGACTGGGGTCCACATATTCTTTGCATCACTGGCCAGAGGTGTTGATTCCAGAGTTCCCAGGGCCTTTGGTTCCCAGCAGGGCCCCAGATCCTGCGTGCCCCGGGCTGGTGAAACCTCTGGTGCGTCTTGGAGGAAGCACAGGGTGGTGACTGCGTCCTGGCTTGCAGACCAGAAAGACCTGCAAACAAGGTGTAGTGCGGTCACCCCTCTCACCAGGTAGCACCTGCATAGACCTCAGAGACAACAGCAGGAGAAACTGCACGGTCTCTGACCCCCTTATAACCCCAAGTATCCCCGGGACCAGAACTTTATTTTTGTATGTACCAGTTATTAACATCGTGACTCCTAGATAACCTCGGGAACCAGAGGTCATGACCCCCTGACCACTGGGCCAGGATGGTGTAGGGGGGAGGGAGAAGCTTTTCAACGCACCTGCCATTGGGTCTGAGGAATCCCAAGGTCCTTGGTGCCTGCTGCGCCCGGGGCTCCGGAGGCGACTTGGAGTCCAGACAGTGTGGTGCCTGCAGCTCTTGTAGCATGAAGTCCGGGGCTGGTTCGGCCTCCATGGCGCCCCAGCCCAGCTCCCCCTTCCCTGTTTTCGCCTGGCTCCGCCCTGGGCCCACCCAAAGGATCCCACCTGGGTTGATCAGGCCCTATGGTTAGGGGCGCTTCTGGTGGAGGGTGCAATGAACTCCACCTGCGTGGGGGCGGGGCAGGCACCTTGGCAGGAGGGACTGGGAATCCACTTCTAAACCCCTACCTACAAGTCAGCCTTGGCGCCCTTCTTCCGGCCTGCACAGCCCTCCAGGCTAAGGGCGGCCAGGACCCCGCCAAATCCCTCCGCGGCTGTGGGGGGCGGGGCCTTGCCACGCAGACACACGTGAGTCCTCCCCTCCCGGAAGGGGGGACCCAGGCAGCTGCCTAGGCTTCACCGAAGGGCCCCATCACTGCCTTGAAAGAGTAGGGGGCCTGGAAGATGCAGTTGTAGGCCCAGGATGTGGAGGGGGGGGGGTGGAGTGGCCCCCCACAAGGACACTCAAAATACTGGAGGTCTGTAAGACTTTTATTGTCGTTTCAATTAGATTCCACTACTCTCCACACCCCAACTCTCTGGGGGTTTGGGGGCGCCCACCCCACCCGGTGACCTGGCCCCACCCAATCATGGACGTGGGATCGCTGATGCAGGGGCTTTGGCCTTCTGGGTGCTTCCGACATTACTCTTGGGCTTGTCTGTGCCTTGGGCGGGGCTGGCAGCTTGGTGTTTCCTCCATTCCTGGCTCCGGAGCCACGATTTCAGGATGGTCTAGTTGTCCATGTCAGTGGGGCTTGGGAACATGACCATCCACGTAGAAATTCCTAGTGATCTTGGGCAAGGTGAATTCAGCCCCTTCCAGCTCAGGGACTAGTACGATCTGGCAGCCCAGGCGGGAGTTCTCCTGGAGGAGGGGGGCCATGTCTAGCATGTCATCTTCTCTGGAGTAAGGAGGACAGCAGTTAGCAGTAGCCCAGGAGGCAATGTCAGAGGGGCAGTGCCCCTGCCACAGCAGAAACTGGAGGGGAAGAAAAGCTGGAGCCACCCTCCCCTCCTGCTCAAGTGGCCTGCTGGACATAGGGAATGCAGAGGTTCAGCTAGGAGATGCTGCCCTGCTCACCTCTCATCAGGAGGCGGCAGAAGATCCAGGTGTTTCTCACTCACATACACATGGCAGGTGGAGCAGGCCAAGGAGGCTTCACAGGCCCCTGAGAGCATTAAGTGAGGGTGTGAGAGGCAGGATCAGACAAGTGCCATTTACCGACAGATGTAAGAGAGAAGCTCTGTGTTTTACCACATACCCTCATCTGTCCCATGATTTGTACATCCATTTATGTGCACCTTTTACCCTGTCATTTACTCAGCTGTTTAGTCACCAAGCTGTATATAAGTTTGATAAAGGGATGTCATTTCCTAAGGACTCCCAACAGGTTGAGGACCAAGCTGCCTATATATAGAACCATCAATGGAGCATGAACTTGACTTAAGTATTAAGAGGGGGAAAGGCCATACAGGTTCTCTATAGCCTGTGAACCCTTGCTGCAATTCTGTCACTGTGCTGGGCAAATATGTTCCTGTTTCCTTGCTGCTGGAGGGGCACTCTTACAGGGCCAGTGGAGCAGGGGAATGGGTCATGGAATAGGGCTGAGAGATGCAGGACCAGGGGTTTTCTGCTTGTCCTTGGACACTTCCAGTCTTCTATGTGATCATCAAGAGCTGTGTGTGGGAATAAGGTGAAAACCTTCCAAAGGGTTTTCACAGCCAGAACAAAATTAAATCAGTCCTTGAGACCCACCCTTTCCCTCATTCACTCCACTTATGCCACACTCGCTCAACTCCAACATACCAATATCATCCTCACCACAGGACCTTTGCACTTATAGTACCCTCAACCTGGAATGATTTCTCCACCTTTTCCATGGCTAGATTCTTCTTGTCTTTTGGGATACAATTCAACTGCCCTCCAATTTGCTATCTCCTGTCTCTTGTTGCACTTCCCTATTGTTATCTCTTTTTAATTTCTGTACAGCATTTATCAGTAGCACATTACTTTATCTGTGCCAGGTCAATCTGCTTTCTCTCTGTACTTGGCATTGGATCTGGTATGTTGTAATATGTTCAAAAACATTTGATCTAAGACTTTTCTCTTCCAGACATGTCTGACAGTGAGGGTGAAGCTGCAAAACAGTCTCCTCACACAGCAGATCCTCCATTTGGGATCAATTGTACAGCCTATCTTCTGTGGAGAAACTTCTAGTATTACCTGGCTTTCTCTTCCTCAGCACCATTTTCCACTTTGTTAGTATCCTAATAATATGAGGTGGAGATTGTCTATTAATTATTCACTGAACACTAACCATGTACTAAATACTAAGCTCTACACACAAGACCTATTTAACCCTCTGTAGGAACCCCTGCAATAGAAGCTAAATTATTCCAATTTATAGGTGAGAATACAGAGGCCCAGAGAAAATAAGCACCTTGCTCAGGGTCACACAGTTGGTAGGAGGTAACATTTGAGCACAGCCTATTTACCTTTAAAATGGATGTTCCTATCTCTTTTCTAGACTTCTGGCCACTGGATTCCATAACAGAACCTGAGATAGGTCTGTACTGTCCCCCCCACCTGTGTTAATGAGTAAATCAGTGTCTTTATTACACCCACACAACAAATGAACTCATTACTTTCCAGAACATACTTCCTAGGTACTCACAATATCATTACATGTTTTACTTATGGAATTACTGTTAACTATTAGGTTGAAAATTCTGTGAAGTGACGGGGGTCTTATTTGTTTTTGCACACTGCTGCCAAGCACACATTAGGTGTTCAACTTACATAGGTGAGCAGCAGTTAAAACAGGCTCAGTTTGAATCTAGCACTGTCAATTACATGGCCTTACACCAGGTCTACTTAACCTGGGGCTCAGCTGTCAAATCTATAAAATGAAACATAACAGTCTCCTCCATTGCATGAAGTTGTCCTGAATATACAATCAGCTAACTGTGTTAAAATAGCTAAAGAAATATTGGCTATTTTCTTCAGATACTGGTTTAATAACTCTTAATATCATGCTAGGTAGCTAAGTGTGAAAAAGTAAACAAGTTTCTGATCTTATTCTGGGGATGACAAAGAAGGAACAAAACATTGAAGAGCTAAGAAGACAATGAAACACTGATATGATGGAGTGACTGGGGCATGGAGACTTTAGATGTGCCGAGGAGGATGAGATCATCAGAGGAGGATGAGATCATCTGGAAGATGACATTTACTTTGAGACCTGAAGAATGAGGAGACAGGATTTGGTGGGAAAGCACTTCATATGGTAACTGCAGCACTGCAAAGACCCTGAGGCAGGAATGAACCGTCTGGGTAACAGCAAGAAAATCAGTGTGACTAGAATAGAGGAAGGAAGAAGAAAATTAAGAGCTCTCTGGAAGGTAGTTGTTTTAATAATTTCTAGTTTAATTAGTAATTTAGTAACTTCTAGTTTAAGCTCAATAAATAAGGTTGACTGAAAGTTAAGCGGTGGGAAGCGGATGTAAAGTCTGGAATGGTGAGTGACTTCTCCACTGCTTGATGGGAGTTATATCTGATTTGTGATTTTTTTTTTTTTTCAACGAATTAACAAAGGCCTTCCCAACTCCCCATACCCGCTCCCACCTTCCAGGTCCACCCCATGGCGCTGGGCCAGATGGAGAACATTGTCCCCGACTTTGCCGCTCACCGGAATCCGCTGGCCTGAACGGTCTACGAATACCACGTTCACCCTAAGAACAGATGGGAATGAGGATGCTCAACCGGGAAATGGGCCCAGAAACCAGATGGAATCTCGAGTTAGGAAGTTGGGGGTTAGGGTTTGGACGGGAGGGAAATGGAGCTAAGCAAACAGGGACCTAGGGATGACGCTGCAGGACGGACAAGGAGAGTGGAGGAATTCTGCGGGGTGAAAAACAGATTTGGCCCCCACACTCACAGGTCCCCCGGCCGCTCCAGGGCGCCGGCTTCTTCCTCCCCTGCCGGGCGCGAGCCTGGAAAACACGGTTG
Source organism: Uropsilus gracilis (assembly GCA_004024945.1). NCBI lineage: Eukaryota > Metazoa > Chordata > Mammalia > Eulipotyphla > Talpidae > Uropsilus > Uropsilus gracilis. The sequence goes on from PVHY01005511.1 coordinate 20,425, forward strand.
GGTGAGTGGCCGCGACACTTAGTCGGTGTCCAACGGGTTAATACCACACCCGAGATGCCCCAAGTACCTGTTGCCCGAAATCTCCTGGCTGTTGCTGCCGCCGCCTCCCCAGACCCCCAAAAGCTCCCGGACCTATTACACCAGGCGCCTCTAGCTGCCCGAAGCAAGAACACAGCATTCACACCTCCGCGGGCCACGGAGGCGGCCATGACAGGAGTCACGTGATACGGGGCCGCGCATGCGCTGTAACACGCACGCCGGCAGAAACCATAAACACCTTAATATAAGCGCCTACTTTGCATGGGGACTGGGAGGAGTCCAAAGAGCAAGGTTCGGGCATCAAGAGCTCCAAGGACTGTCTCAGTTCACCCACCCAGGCCCATTGTGTTTGAAAAACCAGTCAGCTATTTGTTTTTTTTTTTTTTAAAACCATTTACTTACAAACTTTAATTCAGCAAAGGTCTATTTGAGAGGATTGGGGAGCAGACACCTACCCTGGAGTGGACAAGGAACCCCAGAGTCAGAGGAGGGAAGCTGGTGACCCAGCTGGCTTGGGACAAAACCCAAGGTCATCACAGGTGGATAGGTTCTGCTGGTGGGCAGGAAGTGTTAATCTGCATGGAGTTGTTGCTTGCCAGCACTAAAACGAAGGGAGGCCAGCTCCAGATGCTATGGCCTAGGGATGATGTAGGGGAGACAGTAGAGACTCAGAGAGATGCACAACTACCAGACAGACAGCAGAGGGACTGATTTAAGCTGTCAGAGAAAAGCACATACCTGCACCCAGGCCAGGGGAGGGGGGAGGAGAAGAGGGGCCTGGCAGGGTTGGTATGCCAACACCAAGGCTTTGGCCTTCTGTTCCGAGGGTGGGATCCTGGGTAGAAAGGTCCCATTCCCAGGCCAGAGCTGTTTGGTCCTGAGTCAAGCTTCCAGAGCTCGGCATCTGAGAGGTTCTGGCCAGCAGGGCCTGGGGCCCAGCTTTAAGGCATCAGAAGGCCAGGGGACTGTGGCAGGAAGTCAGGAAACTGGAGCTGGAGCACAAGTTACAGAATGAAGGCAGGAGCTGGAGACAGTCATGCCTACAGCAGATGAGGGAGAATGAAAAGAAAAGGGCTGAGCCATTTCAAAATGAAAAAAAGTATGGAATGCAGACCCAGCCACACTGGGTCATGAAAGATTCAGAGCTGGGGAACATTCTGGGTTATTAAAAAATAATAAAAATTAGAAAAGGAAACAAAAGTCAATTGTCAAAGTTAAAAAAGGGGGACAGTCTCTGATCCTCACGGGAGGTCAGGAAAACCTCCAAGGCACTCAAAAGGCCAAGATACAGGAGTGACAAGGCAGGAGATGACTCCCAAAGAAGTGGACACAGGGAGGAGAGAGCAGGCAAGGGCCTCTCTCTTAAGGCTGCAGGGTTTCCATGCCAGGAACAGGCCAAAGGTGTAGAGTGGCCCCAGATTCCCCCACATGCCTTGGGCTCTGGGTGGTCAGCGAAGACTTTCAGAGATTTTTCTATTACCAAAAGTGGGGGCGGGAACCCACACAAGCAAACACCAGAAACCCAAAAGTGATTTGGTGCAGGCCCTTGAGACTCTCTGGCACGGGTGCCTTAGAAAATCCTCTTGCGCTTAAGGTAGGAATCTGCGTAGTGGCCGCCCAGGCCCTGCGAGTGCTGGCCCACGTAGCTGCCTTCTGGGCTGGGCTCAGGTGAGGGTAGTAGGTGGGCAAAGTTGCGCTTCTGGCCACCTATTGGTGTCTGGAGACAGAGGGGAGAGGATGGCAGGTCAGGGGCCACCCAGAAACCCCCATTCCCCAGCCCTACATATCTCCAGTCCTTGCCAATACCTTCAGCAGGTGGCTGTGGCCATTGGGCCCAGGGCTGAGGCCCAGGAGCCCTTCTCCAGAGCCTAGTGGGGAGGAGCCAACAACCTAGAAGAAATGAAAAAGGTGGGTAGAGAAAGAAAGCAGGTGCAGAGCCAAAAGAAGGGTATCAGATTTAAATCTTGCCCCTGACACCAGCTATCAGACTAGGGGCAAATACCATCTCTCAGGTTTCTTCATTTGTCAACTGGGATGAATACCACCTACACCCTGGGAGGCAGGGAGAGCACCTGGAAGGCTGGGCAGCACTGAGTGTTGGACACACAGGGACAGGGAAGATGATCCATTTCAGCTTGACTAAATATAAGCCTCAATCCTGCCACCACCCATCCCAACCCTGGCCTGGACACAAAGGATCACAAGGGCTCTTTGGAGTCCTGTCCTTGGCCAGGGAGGCTCTGCCAGGGAGGCTCACCTTGTTCAGCTGGCTCTGCTTGAGGCCAGCCTGTAGGCCACTGGTGAAGTAGGAAGTGGGTGAGCCCGAATAGAAGTGGGAGAGGGGTCCCCCACTGCCCCCGCCACTCCGCTCGCTGAAGCCACTGGGTGGGGGGGACATCTGCAGAAAGAGGACCAGCTGAGTGAGGTACACTATTAAATACTCACCTGCCCTGGCAGCCCCACCCCCCATGACTGGGCTTTGCTACAAAACTAAGCTTTGATCAATATGAAAACAGTCAAGATGATATAAGCATAGCTGCTTGGTCCCTCTTCTTCGTTTGGGGAACTCCAGAACTACCACCACATGCCTGAGCACATTCTGGTCTGCTAGAAGATACACTCCATGGGAAGCAGAGACAACTATGGCAGTGAAGGTACCTCTGCCAGTCTGCTGACTATAGAGACCTAATACCCACGACCTAATACCCGCACCACATACAGGAAAGGGAGGAACATATAACATTTGCTACTCTTAAGCTACAAAATGGCAGGCCGCTTGTTAGGCAGCAAGAGCTGACTAAAGCACCCAGAAGAGAGAACAAACGGGCATCTCTTACCTTGTGTCGGCTAGGTCCATGAGGCCCAAGCACTGGCTCTCGAGGGTGGGATAAGAGTCTCCGAGGTCCCACATCCTGAGATAGAAGAAAAGCACTTTGGGTTGGGCTCTGTGTGGACCTCACCCTTGGCTGAATTCACAGCACCATTTTATCAGGGAGGATGACAATTCCATCAAAGAAAAGCAAACACACTCTGCAGGGTGGGCTGAAAAAGAATGTGTGCCTGACTTAAAGGTAGCTATACCAGGGCTTGGAGACAGTTGCTGTGAAGACAGGTGTTCAGAGTTTTCAAGGCAAGTCAGGCATCCAGGTTGTGTGACCGCTTAGCAGTTTTTAGATGTTAGTACTGGCATTTCTGTTTTGTTGTTTGCCTTTTTTTTTTTTTTAAACTCAGCATGCGCCGAACACAACACAGATGGCCTGTGGGTAGCCCATTTGCAACATTTGATCAAGAAAAGGTTGGAAGCATATAAAGAATAGTACTCCAGGAACAGAAACAAGCAGCAGAAGGGAGCAGGGTTTAATATGCAGAGACATAAAAAGATAGAATTAAAGGCAGGGAGGCTGGGGATTGCTTGAGTCTGTGGTACCTCGGGCAACGGGAGCCTGTGGTTCCACAGGCAAAAATAGCGAGACCTGGTCTCAAAAAAAAAAAAAAAAAAAAGGCTTGCCGAATGGCAGTGGCCCCACAGCAAAGCCCCAACAGAGGAGACCTACCATCAGCTGATGGCTGTCCCTTCGAGGATCTGCTCTTCCAAAACATACGGCTGGGAGTCATGCCCCCAAAGCCAAAGACCTGAAGCATGACTGAAGGAGCAACAAAATGTTGCAGAAACTGCTAGATGAGACCCACCATGAAACAAAAACAATCATACAAGCCAAAGGTGCTCCAATCGGCCCATGAAGGCAAAAGCAGTACAGGAAAGATAAACAGCATGCTGTACCAAGTCCCGGGAAATCGCACCCTCACCAAGGATGAGGAAATGGATCCAGAAAAGAAAAAAAACAAAAAACAAAAAGCTAAAGGGCTAAAAATGGACAAACAACAAAAAGAAAGGAGGCAAAGTGGCCAGGGGGGATGTGGTGTGGTGGGGTATTCCCATGGGGATCAGCAATTATACAATCATGTATTGTTAAAAAAAAAAAAAAAGAATTAAAGGCAAGGATCATGTCCAGCATGTTCCCCACAATCTGCCTAGCACCCTGGCTATCATGGTCAGTACTAGAGAATGACGTGTGCTCAGGGGACAAAGGTTACACGTCAGCCAGGTACTCACCGAGGGGTAATCAAAACCGTAGCTGTCAGGCAGCCCTGGGTCAGAGGGCAGGCGAGCACTGGTGAGAGGGCTGAGCAGGCGGGACTTGAGCTGGAAGGCTTTGCTGCTGCCACCACCTCCGGGGGCTGGAGGGTTAGGCAGGGGGCCTTCAGCTGGGCGGCGGCTTCTTCCAGCGCCTCCCCAGCCCCGGACTTCCTTACCCGCCAGGTTGCTGGCTGGAAGCAGGCTGTGTAGGTTCAGGTAGGGATTCAGGGGGATCCGGAAGTCCTTTGGGGGCTCTCCCAGCAGGGAGACCTGTGGTACAAGGGTCAGATTCATGAGGGCACCTGGCAAGAAGATTCTCAAGGGGCAGGAGGCTGGTATGGTGCTGGGTACAGAATGGTCTCTTACCCCAGGGGGTGTTGGTAGAGGCCCACTATCTTTCTGAAGGCCTCTGAGGCCAGTGCCTCTGAGGCCCACAGGGGCAGGGGGCGGAGTGAGCTGGGCAGCTGGGGGTCCCAGACCCATGGCTTCCCGGTCACCCCCAGAAGAGCCAAGCAGTGGAGGCAGCAGGGGTGGTGGTTTCCCTCGCCGGGGCGGTAGCTCCGGGGGCAGTCCTCCTCCTACAAAGAAAGAGTCAACAGTCCAGTCACACAAGGATATCTCCTCCTGGGGCTCTAGAGCCTATACCTGGACTAAGGCCAGAAGCTGAAAAGTAACTATGTGCTGGGTACTAAGAACCCTAGAAGAGCATCCCCCCAGAAGGCTCATCCCACCATGGGAAGTGATCCCCAACTCACAGACAAGAACCTGAGACTCAAAAAGGTTAGGTCTCTTGCTGAAGGCCACAGAGCCGGGAATGTACACTCCCAGTGAGGAAAAGGGCCTGGGAAGAGGAAGTGGGGAGGGCGGGTGGAGAGAGATGGGAAGTTACCTGCAGAAAGTTCCCCAAGGAGGGGGTTGGCTGCCTGGGCCCCAGGCTGGTGGGTGCCCAGGGGAGAGTCTCCCAGGATCCCAGGTTTCTAGGGACAGATCAGTCAGCTGGAGAAGGGGTGGTGTGGCCTGGGCGGATGTCCCCCAGAGTCTAGGCTATCACCATGCCTAGTATACCCAAACCACAGCCCATAGCCAGTCACAGGCAGGTATGTACCCCCAATGTCAGCAACATCCTTGCTATTACCCATCTCACTAGTCAGTGATGACAGGGCATCTGTTTGCCAGAGTCCACTTAAGGCCCTGGGGAACATGGACCATACACTCACCATATCAGGCCTGCCACTCCATACTTCCACACATACCCACACTCAGCCCCCTTGCCAATTATCATGAAAGCAATGTCCACCACACACAGTGCTGGGTCAATCACAGGGAGACCACAAGGACACAGTCAAATGGCCTATAGGCCAATGACAGTGAGTTACTGGTAGGGACAAGTGGTATATATGCAACCAAAAAGGCCAAGGCGGTGGGAGAGCATGCAGTGGGGAGTCAGGGTCCCAAGCATAGTTACCTTTTGGCTCTGGGTCTGCAAGGCAAGCTGCAGAAGTGCTGTGGACAGGGCAGGTCCACTGAGTAGTGGCATGGCAGGGGGCGCACCCAGGAGGCCTGAGGGAGAACCGTGAACTGGATGGTAGTCTTGAATAGCAAACCCACTTCCCATTAAACACAACGCTGGGAAATTGAAGCTTAGAGAAGGCAACTAACATGCTCAAGGAATACCCCAAAAGGAAAGACTCCACCCTGGGGAGGGAAGTTCCTCATGACACCACCCTGACTAGCTTCAGATTACAAAGTTCCTCAGCAAAGGGCTCCAGCTAGCTTTGCCAGAAACAACTCTCACCCATCCCCTGCTCATGGACATGTCAATCAGAGCTTGAATGGGCAAGTCTCAGGCAGATGTCCAGTTCTGAGGGGAGATCGCCTTACCCTGCTTGCCTCCCGCATTGCCATGGAGCAGGGGGTTAAGCAGCAGCTGGAGGGAGGCAGAGGACCCAAGGTTGTTGAGCAGCTGCAGGATGTTGGGCTCAGGCAGAAGCCCTTTGCCCCGATTGAGGGCCTGCAGAAAAAGCAGAAGGGAGACACAGCCTGTTTGTCCCTGGGGCCTTGGTGCTCCCTTGTCATCCCCAGAGCTGAGTTGGTATTTCCTCAAGGGACCTGATCTCCTTAGTTTCTATGCCCATCCCACCTTAGCACCCTCCCTCCAGGATGCACTCACTGTGGCCTGGGCAGCAATAAGTGCAGCCAGCATGCTGCGACCAGGGGGGCCTGGGGCGCAGAAAGAGACTCGTAGGTGGCTGTCCCCTAGGGCTAGGCCATCTGCCCGTTGTTGTGCCTCTTCGGCCATCTCTGCTGTTTCATATTCCAATACTGCAAAGCCTTTCAGCTGTCCATCCTGACCATATGCCAGCTGCAGGGAAAAGACAGACATGAAAGCCCAGGAGATAAGAGCAGTGACTACCTTCACAAGTGAAATCAGTGACAAGAATCTCAGTAGTATTATGCCATTTCTGGCTCCCCTAGTAACCACCTCCCCCGCCCAGGGTGGACTCTGGGAGACCATGCCAAGCCCAGTTCTCTGTTAGCTCATCGGATATTCTTAATGGCCCAAGACTGCATCCTACGCACCTTTGAGAGGGGACAACTGAGACCCAGAGAAGTCAGTGCCCAAGGTGGTGGGAAGGCACAGCAGGGATGCTACTCAAACATGTAAATTCCCCTGACCTCATGCCAGCGCCATGCTGGTACTCTGATAAAGCATCTCCAGCACACCAAGGCAGAGATGAAGACCAGTGTCTTCATGTGGCATGGCTCAGAACAGGAGGTACAGCCCAAGGAGTGGCTCTGGAACACTGCAGATTACCCACCTCAGACCAAGGATGCTGCTGCTGGTGCCAGGAAGGGTACACTGCCTGGGAGTAAGGCAAGTGACTGAGTTTGGGCTCAGGACTGGTGATAGTGAGCAGGAGGGATGTCACACAGTCAGTGAGAGGTAGGAAAAGGCAGGACATAGAACCCCTTTGTCCTCCTTTGACAGCAGCAATTTGGTGTTTCAGGCCCATAGGCCAGGGGCCAGATGTGTTCTGATAATTTTTCAGATAAGAAAGGGAGAGTTGCACTTCTTTTATGGTATTTATGAGTCAACACCAAGGGCCTATAAATCAAACCCCAAAGGCCATAGGTAGCACCTCAGTAGTTCAGGTCAGATTTTGACAGCAGTTGAGCCTGCCACAAACTCATGGAGTGTCATGATTTTCAGAGCATCCATGGTACTGGACCTATGGATAGGGCTGCTTCAGGGTAGCAGACAAGGTGGAAACACCTACCCAGGCCCTGTATTTTCTTGGGATGGGCAGTCACAGGCACTGTTTCACTGGGCACAGAGGCAGGTACTGTGAGCATGTCTGACTTGCTTGAGCAAACTGAGGCCTAGAGAGGCTCTGCCCAGGCTGTAGAGCTGGAGCTGGGAGCCCAAAGTTGGAGAGATGCCTTTAAAGGAACTGGTATGCCATTTGGTGTGCCAATGGCTATCAGGAGGGAGCAGTGGCTATCCTCACATGGTGATGATAGTGATCAAGGATCGTGATTATGACAGTACCCTCCCCCCAGCCCTTGGGAGGATAGACTCTGGACACTATCCCAAGCCAGTTTCCCAATGCTAGTTCCCACTCTTCCTGGCCCTAGTGATGCTCACACTGACAGCGTGGTGTACAATGTGATCTGGCAGGAATTAGTAGAGGACACAAAGTGGAACACACTAGAGTCAAATAGGAAGGCAAAGGCTCCTCTGTCTGAACATGGAAAGATGCCCAAGACAGAATGGAAAAACCAAACAAATGCAGGCATGGCAATATTTACGTAAAAAAAAAAAAGGCAAAATGCATAAGCACACATACATTTCTTGAAATGCCTACTAAAACCTCACTCAAGAAGATAAAATGGTCTGTGTAGGGACTGCAGGCAAAGGGGCTGGGCTGCCAAGTGATCCTTCATGCTGACCTTCCTGAAGATACCAGACTTTTATTTATTTATTTTTTAGAGACTAGGTCTCACTATGTTGCCTGCGGTAGTTCCAAACCCAGGGACTCCAGTGATCCCTAGCCTCAGCCTCCCAGGTAGCTGGGACTAACGGGCGCACACCACCACACCCAGCTATTTTTTTGAGACTAGGTCTCGCTATGTTGCCCAGGGTAGACTTGAACCTGTGGATTCAAGTGATTCCTAGCCTCCGCCGCCCAAATAGCTGAGATTACAGGCATGTGCCACCACGCCCAGCTCACATACCAAATTTCTAAATGGGACTGAACCACCCCCCACCCATCCTCAAATAAAACTTTCTTTTTTTTTTTTTGAGACTAGGTCTCCCTATTTTTGCCGTGGAACCGCAAGCTCACGTTGCCCGGGGTACCACGGACTCAAGCAATCCCAGTCTCAGCTTCCCAGGCATTACAGGGGCACGCCACCATGCCCAGCTAATTTTTTGGAACTAGGTCTCACTACGTTGCCCGAGCAGGACTCGAACCGCGATCCCTGGTCCCCGCCATGGCTTCCTAGGCTGCCACTTACAGGCATGTGCCACCACGCCCAGGCTTCTTTGGCTTTTTATAAGACCTGTGGTCTCATGATACACATGTCTATAACACTAACACATTTTAAAGCAGCTTTTTGATGAAGCAATGAGGATATAAAAACTGATGTGCAAGTAGTAAAGTACACTGGAATGAGTCACTATGGGATTCCTTTGGTATTCACATCTAGATTATGTTGCAAATAAAAACCCTCCACAAGGACAGAAAACTCCCAGCTTGGCACCAGGCCTTTATAGGAGGTTAGGGTACTTGCTTAGGAGCATAAGCCCCAGGGTGAGCTGCCTGATTATGACTTCCAGACCTCAACAGGTCACAAATATACCTGTGTTCAGCCCTCAGTTTCCTCATATGTAAGATGAGTTGACTAATAGGACCCATTTGGCAAGATGGCTATGGGGATTGAACAGGACGCTCAGCAAGGGTGGGGAAGAGTCACACTCTAGGTGCAGCATAGGGAGGAGGTTGGTATGACTGCCCCCAGGCAGAGTAAGCTCTGGCCAGCAACCCCCTGCACCTTTACCTCTAGCCAAAGTCCTATGCCAATGCCCAATATACATCTCTCACAATCACATCCATCTTACAATGAATAAAGAAGGTCTCACGGGTCAAATGACAGCTAAAGCCATGTGGCTTCTAAATAGAGGTTCAAATATTGACCTGCCTGATTCCTGAGTCTGGCTTCCATTTAACTGGGATACATGGTTCAGTCGGCATGCAACAAATGTCTGATGAATTAAATGGAAGAACCAAAGGGGCAGTTACTCCCAATAACCAATCAATCACAAAACCCTTCTGATCCCATTTCAGATGGGAAACAGGCTCAGAGATAGAATGAGCTAATTTCTTTGCATTCTGAGCCCTGCTGGAGGCCTGCCACACAGTAGGTAGCAGTTTGAAGGACTGCTGAGTAAGGACAGACACCTGACTCCCCAGGCAGTAACACTCCATTTATATGAGGGAGCAGGTCCTACCCAAGGCAACAGAGCTAGGGTCTGAGTCCCCGTACCAGTGTGATCTGGGCTATTGAGGCTCCTGTGTCAGGCTGTCAGCTCTGCTACACCCTGGCTACATGACCCTGGGAACCATGTGTGCCCTTTCCATGCTTCGCTATCCTGAAAATGGGAATACAAGCTACCTCCTGGGTTGTTACAGGATGAAGCACTGCAGGCACCATGCTCAGAACTCAGTTGAGTACTGAAGGAATGGTCAGCCTTGGGGGACCTGGAGGCTTTTCAAGAGGCAGGGCTGGCCTTTTGCCATCCCTCAGTGATTAGCATGAGGCTTAGTGTGTACAGAGAGGTATTCAACAGGGGTCTCTTTCCAACCCAATACCTGGGTACTGAAACCAAGGACGAGAAAACCAAGGCTCAGGGACCCAATGCCTTGCCAGGACACAAAGCACAACTGGGATCTGGCCAAATCTGACTTCCTGACCTTGAGGCTTAAATGAACTGTTCGTTCCTCTGAGCACCCTCTTAACACCAGGTATAGGGCCTGGGACCCAGTAGGTACTCAAAATACATGTAATAAGTGCAGGGGTGCAGGAATAATAGGAAGGTGGGCGACATACACAACAAATTTCTATAAAGGCAGCCTCGCCTACACTTGTAGAGGAGGTGAAGACAAGTGGAGTTAAGCAAATCCCTAGAAGCTGTGCCAGGATTTGAACCTCAACCACCTGGCTCCTTTCCAGGCTGTCATCCACTGACCGCATGATCTCTCTAATAGGAACTTCTTTTATGAAAAAGGACCCAGGAGACTAGAGGGGGCAGGTGATCCTGGCCCTTCTGAGGTGCTCAGGACTTGGTACCTACTCCCCTAGGCTCCATATGGGGTACCAGGCTCACCTGGCAGAAGGTGGGAGTGTGGACAGCTGACAAAGCCCGGCGCAAGGCATCCACATCACTGAAGCCGGGAGGCAGGCGATCAACACAGAGACAGCGGGAATGGAGCAGGGCAGGCGTCAGCTGCCCAGCATCCGTCCAGTGCACATAGAGCGTGCGCAGACCCAGCGGCTTGCCCAGCAGGTCCGACTTGGCACGAGCAGCCGAGTCCTTCTTCATGTACTCTGCAAAGCCGTAGCCCTTTGAGTGGCCAGTGTGCTCGCTATAGACCAGGAAGCAGCGTTCCAGACTGCCAAAGGGCCGCACAAGCTCCTCAAACTGCTGCTGTGTGAAGCTGGGGGGCAGGTTGGCCACACACAGCAGTGCGTCCGTGGGCTGCAGTTGCACTGACAGCTCGCGCTCCCGAAGGCAGCTCTGGTGGAAGGCGCTGATGGCAGCCTCGGCCTGCTCCCCATTCAGCAGAGTCACAAAAGCTGCAGTAAAAGGGGGAAGGGGTCAGAGGGACCCTGAGGTCTGTCACCCCAATCTATTGTGATTGTTCCCACCTCCATCTATATAAGGGATGCCCTCAGAATATGCCTAATTCCTTAGGCTCGACCAAGGTTGATGAGACTTGGTCCTGTCCCTAAACACCCAATGCAGGAAACAGGTGGGTGAGCCAGTCATAACCCCAGATTTGGGGACGGAGTTGGTGTGGGACACCCAGTGCTCTATGAGGAGCTACTTGACCTAGCATGGGTGGAATCTGGATGGAAGAGGGTACCTGAAAAAATGGCAAGACTGAGCCTTAGATGAGTTTTAAGGAAAACTCAGGGCTAAGATCAGGGCTAAGATCAATCTCATTGCTACAATGAGATTGGAGCAAGATACCAGGGACGAAGCAGGAGTGTGAATCATGGAGGCAGGGGAGACCAGAGGGAGGTAGAGATGGAGGAGGCATGTATCAGGTGGAAGCAAAGGGAAAGAGGAGCACCATTCCTTAAAAACCTTACAAGACCAGACAGGTCTGAGAGACTGACTGGTTATGAGGGGTGTAGGAAGGGGGCAGAATAATCCTGTAGGACCTGAATGGGCAGTCACCCACGATGGACAAACACCCATGATGAGGGACAGTCTGTCCTATGCAGTGGAGACACTTGATCAGAACCATACCAACCTCAGGGATGGTCATGCCCTGCTGCTAATTCACTCCACACCCCTACAAACCTGTCCCTTTGTATTTGTCCACAAAACAGTACTTGAGCTCATAGTCGCTGAGCAGGTCATGCACTTCCTGCAGAGACAGAAACCAAGGACAGGCAGTTATCAGGGGCAGAATTTGCAGTGCCATTTTTATGTGGACCAGCTATGAAGGTAGGTGAATTATCACCCCCATTTTACAAATAAGGACACTGAGGTTCCAAGCAGATGCTTTTCCAAGGCCACTGGGTCATAGCTGCAGACACCAAGCTGTTAACCAACACAATGCACTCTTGGAAAGGTAGGTGGATCTGAGTTCAGATCAATGGCATATTCCCTTAGGGAAGTCCTTTAATCTGTCTGAAGCTCTGTTCACAAGAATGACTTTCACAACCCTACAAGTGAGGTATTAAAATCACTTTGGATGTGAGAAAACTAAGGCTCAAGGGAGGTACAGGTACCTAGTAAAAGTCAAGCAGATGGTCGGGGCAGCAGCAGGATTGCCATTCAGGAGAACTGACTGGGGATCCCATGTACTTAATAAGCCCACATCATGCGGCTTGACATGCCTCCTTATTCCCTCTTACTGCATTCTTGCAAGCTAGTGGTGGAGGCAAGGCCTGCTTGTGCCAGACATACTGCACACTCTAAGGAAAGACAACAGGTTCCCAGTTAAGAGATGGTGGGTGCTAGGAGGGCTAGTTCTAGAAATAAATGACCGTGCTTAGTGGCACCTGCCTCAGATCTGTCTCCAAATCACACTTCACGAGCCACCCCCCCCCCCCCAAGCCAGGCCTTCCACTACTTGGGCCCCACCGGCCATGTACCCTCCCATGGGCCAGGTGAGCTAGTGGAAGGCGAGTGTGTGCTGGGTCACAGATCAGGAATTCTCAACAGCAGGAAGAATCCATCCCACCAACATAGGGTAGGGCAGGTTAGACGCAATCTTGCTGGGTCCAAAGAGCACTGGCAAACTCTGAGCAATGTAGGTGCCAAAAGGGCACCCCTGGCTAGACTATCAGTCAAGGGAGGCTCACAGAACACCGGCCCCTTTTTCCTGCAAGTCTATGGGCTAGAAGCGAAATTGCATTTTTCCAAATTAATCCTGGGGTTTTGAAAGAAGGACCCCAGGGGCAGCTGCAACTTCGGGAGGGATCTCTGGGAGGAGTTAACCCATACAATGAAAGAGCATACTCTAGCCAACCCTGAAACTTCTGGATATGAGGTCCTGTCACCCAACAGTACGGGGGGAGGGGAGGCTGAAAAGAGGAGGAAACCACCATTGCTATTTCCGCAGTTCCAGTTAAATTGCCCATTCACAATCCCCCAACGTGGTCAAAGTTGCACGTCCCCTTCCATTCCCCGCCCCATTCAATCACTTGGTCTGGTCCAAGCCTACCGTCGCCCGAGCAACGTCCTCCTTACGCACAAAGTTCGTTTTCCCTGCACCGTCCCCCACATCTCGCTCTTGGTCTCTCCCGACCCCCGGCGTGGGACTGTGCTTTGACCCTCCCGCCGACGCCCCCCATTGCACACCAGCGTTGGTGTCCTCCGGTTCCCCCCGCGCACGCGCACAGTGGTATTCCCCCCGCCACGCTCCCACACAGCCCCCGCCCCCCCCATACCTGGTTGGTCACGTCCCCCGGGAGGCCTCGGATCAGTATCTTGCGGCGGTTACGAAACTGGCGCTCGGTGTGTTCTAGGCGTTTCCGGATCTCTTCTGGATCTAGAGGCGGCAGTTCCTCTTCGGGAACCCGGCGCACCGTGGCATCATCCGCTTCAACCTCGGCCCCAGCCTCCGGGCTCAGCCGGGGCCGGTGAGTAACGGACACGTCCGCCGCCATCTTGGGAAACCCGGCGCCTTCTGGGACTAGCGAGCCGGGGCGGAGCGGCATAGAGCGGCAAGTGGACGCATCCATCGATTGGTCGGGAGAAGCCCCGCCTCCTTCTCAACCCTCTCAGCCCATTGGCTAACGCCCAGCCCGCCTCTTAGACTTCTAGCCCTGTCTGCAAGCTATACGCTCCGCCCCCTGCCCGCTCCCCGCCACCTTGTCTCACAATGGAACCCCAAAGCTGTGGGAGATTCCCTCAGCGCAGCTAGAATCAAGCCATAGACTCCGGATTTTGAAGGCTTTGTTGGTACGGATCCCAGATATATAACCTCCCGTTTTCGGTGGCCCAGTATCCCAGTGGTCATAGGCTCAAGATTGCACCTCTGTCATGGCTTTGTTGGGCTGTTTAGACGTGAGGGGCAACCAATTGCTCTCCTGCTTCACATGGTAGCTGTCATTCCGTTTCTGCAACCTGAAGACGTAAACTAAGGCCTCTAGAGTAATCACCAGGCCCAGGATCACTTACAACGCTAGGGTGATGGTGACAGCATAGGAGTTCCTCACTGTCTAGAGAAATGAAATAAGCATACTTCTTATACACTGTCTAGAGAAATGAAATAAGCATACACCTTCTGAGTGCCCATCTTGACCCACGGCCCTGCCTTGGCTCACCCTGAATGTTCATCACCACAGTCAGTGTGTGTGCCTCTTGGACTGGTCGCCACAGGTACCACTATGGTTTAACCTGATGAAGAATGGGACCCCGATGGGCATCTGTTGCCTAGAGCCTTCCTGCAAACACTTTAGCTGCGGTTCCAGGTTGCCTTGGGCGTGGCAGTGCAGGACATGGATAGTTCTCTCTTTCCATGTCAAGCGCTGGGTACATTTGTCTGTGTCAGTCTTCCCACAGGTGAATACCAGATGATCAGACACATCCAGCATATCCGTGGCACAATGGGGACAAAAGAGATTTTACCAAATTAGGACAAGGGATTAAATAAATATCAGAACGACCTACTCACACAGGACACGCAGCTGTACCCTCATATTCTTGTGCAGGAACTCCCTATTCATTTCCAGGATGGCATTGCAGAAGAAACTGCACCTGTCATCATTCTCAGTGGCATTTAACTCAAGCTAGGCTGACTGTCCTGGTGCTGCAGCCAGAATACCATCCAGCATGAGCTGGACTCGGGGCCCAGCTGCACAAGTCACATTCACAGCAGTCCCTTCAGGGACACTGGGCCCGCTCAGAGTCAGGAGGGGACCCAGAAAGCCTAAAGACAGGACATCATCCATCCCGAGCTATTGGTCAAGGCTTCTCCTACATCTTTCCTCTTGGGGTATACTAGCCTTGTTTCTCCAACCTGACTCCCTGGCGGTTCACATTCTGATTCATTGACTTTTCACTCTTCCAGCCCATGTAGCAACTTCTCCTAATGGGTGTGTCAGGCTCCACCCCTCTGTCTTAATTTCCACCCTATGTCACACCCACTCCACCTCTCCTGTAGTGTTAACCCTGCCCCCTCTTAAACGGTCAGATTCTCCCGGTGCTCTGATTCTTGTCACCCAGCGTCAAGTTACAAGCAACCTCCTGGATGCCCTCCTGCTCTGAGCTTGCTATAGCTGTGGCTTTGACTGTGTTCCCCATGCCTTGAGACTGAGGCATTCAGCATCTGGTACCCCAGCACCAGCTGGACCTGGGCCTTGGAGACTGGCAACAGCCCATCCAGGCTGCAGCCCACATGCCATGACTTTCCCACTTCCAAGAGCCAAGGAACAGTGAGGTGAAGGAAGGTCACAGGCAGCACTGGGAAAGAAGGGCAGGCATGTGAGGAGGTCTCACAGTTCTAAAAGCAGCTCTACCCTAAACACTATCATCTCCAAGTCCTAACCCCCACTAATCTGAGTTCTTTCACAGGATACTTTGCTGCCTGGGGCTCCCTCTTCCCATGACATACCTATACTTCTCAAAAGTTTGTCTGACCCAGGGCTTTCCATTTGCGGCCACTGTCAACAGCAAGGGCATGTTGTCCCAGAAACTGAGTTCCAGACTAACTAACCATTCTCAGGAACCCTGTAGTCAGGACACCCCTGCCTGTTTTGACTCTGGTCAACAATCACTGTCTATATTCCCTTCCCTCACCAAAAGTTTGGAACTCCCTGGGTGCTGAGCTGTTCTTCAGTAGTCCCAAGCCATGGGGCTGCAGGTCCAGTTCTGTGCAGCAAGAGAAACTGGCGCCATGGTGCTCTCTTCCAGCCAGCAGGGTGGTGGTGGTGGTGGTGGTAACCTCAGGGGTTTCCCCCACTGCTGGCTGCCAGCTCAACTCCTCTTCCCCTTGCAGGAGAACAATGGTGAGGAGGGTCCTGGGCGCCCCTGCCAGGTGGTAACCTGGCAGTGCAGGGGGAGGTTCTCGCCCACAGGCTGCCAGGGAGGCAAGGGTGCCAGGTTCACTTGCCTCTCTTAACCCTGGGATGGGAGTCAGGGAGGAGAGAATAATACTTACTAGCCCCAGGGTGTGGGAGAGGAGGCAGAAGAGGCTGGGTGTGAAAGTGTGAACTTTAACAAATTTAGAGAACTTAGAAGTATGTTATTGTGTTTGCTGTTGTCATTAGCATTGTAATTATTATTTTCTGGTTTTGTTAGCCATCTTGCCAGCCATGAAAATGGGAGTCAGTCTTATCCCAAGAACTCCAAAGTTAAGGGGGAAAAAAATGCAGGAAGGGAAGGAATAGTGCTTGATGCTAACAGTAATCATCAAAGTTCCAGTTTATGTAGAGCTTTCTTTAGACTTTCCAGATGTTATTTACCTTCATGCACTCTGCAGTCAAGTGAAATGACTTATGTTTATGCTTCCTTTTTTAGAGATTAGGTCTCGCTATGTTGCCCAGACTAGTCTCAAATCCGCAGACTCAAGTGATTCCTAGCCTCAGCCTCATGGGTAGCTGGGATTATAGGCACACGCCACCATCCCAGGCATATACTTCCTTTTTATGACTAGAATAACCAGGCTCAGAGAGGGTAGAAGTCAGGTGATTTGCTCAAGGAGGCACAGACAGGAATGGGCAGAGACAGTATCTTTCCAAAAGTCACACCCATGTACCCATCTGCCAAGGGACTCTTTTGACTGATCTTAGCATCTTTCAGATCTTGGCCCAATCTTCAGTACAGGCACTCAAGGCTCACAATCCACCTACCCTGGGCAACTTTTTGTAGTACTCTGACACAATTCTTGGGAACCTGCAGCCCTCAGCCAGGGTCCCCTTGCAGCTGCAGTGACCCTCAGTGGCTCACAAATCTCCAGTACCTGGTACCCTGTACCTCCCAGGGAAATATCTCACTTTCCCTCAACAGCTAAAACCTAAATCTCAAGCTGTCATACAGAGGTCCACAGATTGTGTGTTACAAAACAATTAGCATCTCAATAGTTACAATTTCTGGAATATTTAACAAGGAGGTCTCCATCCGAATCTTGGATACCACTGGTCTGGGATAGTGGTAGCCTCACAAGTGCTGGTGATGTTTGAGTTCTAGGGGCTGTGGTGAGGGAGCCCCTATGGAGCCTTTGTCAATATTTGCCATGTCAATACCCAGATGATTTTAAGCTATTCAACATGACAGAGCTGAGAAAGAGATAAGCCACCGCCAACAAGCTCCCACACAGCACCACACAGAGGCATCTCACTGATAGAGGGATACACAAACTATAGGCAGAGGTATAGTACATGGAAACACACACACATAGGCATATACTGATATAGACAAATGGCCACACAGACACCTGCACAGACACAGACATCCACACACACTTACACAGAGATATAGCCAAGCAGAGACATCTACACACAGATGGACAGATACACACATACAGACACATGTATATTCTGATCCATAGCAGTAGTGACACAGGTAACCTTATGGACAGGCACACAGTTGCACAGACAGACACTGGCACACCTATGCTATGTTTACAAGTCTTCACTGTGCAGTAGCCTCTATAAATGACAGTTATCCTTTTAAGTGTAGAGACTCTGGAAGGATATGAAAAAAACTTGTAAAGGAGATAGAGGTGCAGGTAAAATAAGGACTTGGGGGCCAGCAAGTTGGCTCTTCTAATGATGAACTCTGAACCCTGGCAATTGACTTTACCAAACAGTACCTCAGTTTCCTTATCTGTGAGGTGAGACTCAGAAATACCACAGCTTCTGTAAAGATGAATGAGCACCCAGTGTAGATACTTTAAACAGGATCAATGGCAGCCAGACTAGCCAAATGAAAATTTGACATTTACATCTTCTTATATTTTTGGTTTTGAAGCCACATGAATTTACTAACTGCCATAAAAGTAAAAGTAATAAGAGACATGAGATGTTTTAAAAATGCTCTTGGGCCCCAAATAAATTGATTTCACAACCGCTGCCCTGACATAGAATCGAGATGCAGCTTGCTCTCTCTCCCTCTCCTCCTCCCCTTCCCCCCCCTCTCTCTCACACACACGCATGAGCACTGGTTTATTCTTATAAAGTCAGAGGCTGTTTCCTAATGCCATTGGCCATCTAGCCCCACTACTGTCTGAAGTCAGTCCCACTTCCCAGTTGAGTATGTCCACTCACAATATACTGTGATATTGGAGGAGCCAATTATCTGGGAGCCACGACAGAAGCCAGAGCAATGAACCTGGCTGTTGCCGGTCACATTGCTGAGCTGGAAAGCCTCCCAGCTTTGGGTTTCACTCACCCACTCCTTGGAGAGGAACATCTCTAGCTTGATGAATGTAGGCTGGGGGCAATTTATGGAGCAGTTTACCAAGAGGGATCCTCCGGCAGGCACCACTTGGCCCCAGAGCTCCACCTGCAGCTGGAACTCCTGCTGGACACCTATGAAAACGGGTGTTTCAGTATCCCTCAGGCCACACATCTGTAGGCACTACTCTTAAAACACCTCCTGCAGAGATGTAATGGTCTCTGCCTTACTGGTGTTTCCAGTCCAGTGAGGAGACAAATGATCAGTCAGGGTCTTGAGGAAAGGTAAAACAGAGACCCCTAGGAGCCTATCCGAGGAAGTGTCAGGGAAGGTTTCCTAGAGGGGAGGGGCTTATATGGCCAGTTTTGAAGAATAAATAGGCATTCAAGGAGCACAGCATAGACAAACATCTAATATCCAGATGGAGCAGGGAGAAAACGGAGTATTGTAGAACCCTCAGAAAGCGAGTTAAAATGCCGTTTTTTTTTCTCAAGGACCCCAGTAAGCCCCCACTCAGATCTCAGGAAGCATAGGCAGCTGCCAGGGCAGGGCAGCAGGATGTGGGGAGTTTTTTCCATTCCCCACCCCCATCCTTAGTTCCAGCCCTCGCCAGCATGCCATGCCTCACCTGAGGGCAGCCCACAGCAGACCAGAAACAGAGAAGCCAGCAGAGTCCAGCAGACCCCAAACAGTGGTGCTGAGGGTAACATGGTGGCCAGCTTGCAGGAAGAAGCTATCTTAATGAGGTTGCAGCCAGAGCAGAGGGGAACAGGAACAGGACCCAGCCGAAGTTGCAGTGGTTAAGATTGCAGAAGTCTGAGGGCTGCACCTTGCCCATGCCTGGGGAGGGGCAGGGGTTCACCCTGTTGCTCTGAGATCCTACTTGGGGGGGCCAGGTAGGGCTCAGTAAGGCAGGGGTGCTGGTGAGTCTCCCATAGGGCAGACCTTAATTACACTACTGGTTATCTTCCTTTCTGCTCAATACTGGGTAGATTGGGGGTGGAGGGATTTGAACCACCTCCTTCCTGTAGAATTTAGAAGAAGAGAGGTGTCTAGTTCCCAGAGAGGAAGTTAATGGGGGCCCACAGGCACTGTCCTAGAAGTGATATGGTGGGATTTTCAAGGGGACAGTAACGGGGAAGAGGGACTTATAGGCAGAGTCTCAAGAGGTTAGTGCATGAGGTCTTTAATGTTTATGAGGGTCAAATAAGAGATTTGAGGGTGATAGTGAGGAACCCCTAAGATGAGTGAAGCCATAAGGATGAAAATTCACATATATTGGACATTTGTGCCAGGCCCTGTGTTGACCACCTTAGTGGCTCCTGTAGGCCTTTAAAGATCTTAGGGGGTAGGGTCCCTCCATTCCCTGTGCTGGATCAGGGGAGTTGGGGGTTGGGGGACAGCTAAGTGCTGAATCACTGTCAAGAATACTGTAACTGGGTCCTTTCCATCTTGCAACAACAACAACAACAAAAAAAAATCTCTCCACTGAAAATTAAGACTAAGTGGAATTAAAACTCTAATAGCCCTTTGTTCTTTCTTCCCCCACCCTGATGATTAAATAACTGGCTCCACCTGTAACCTGGAAACTTGGAAAATGGTTTGTGTTACATACTTAGTAAAATTCTCTATCTCTCTGAGTTCATAGTTCATCAGTAACAAATGTCTCCTGACTGCTGAGAAAACACCATACTGGGAAGGTCCAGCACTGTGGTTGGAGTCACCTGGACTATCCAGCACCTTCTCAGATCTGGAAATGTGACATCCTGCACTTCCCATATGTTCCTTTCCCCTTATATAAAGACAGCACTCCCACCACCGGGGAGTTGGGGCTTCTTCAGGGGGTGAAAGGGAGTTGTCTGTTCCACAGACTCCTCTGATGGCCATCTCAAATAAACTCCAAATAGATAGACATTTTTTGTGGTTCAGAGTTTGGCTTTCTGGACATGAGCTAAAGACCCAGATTGGTTGTTTATAATATTGCTTGTTTTTTGTTTTTACAATACTACTTGTAATTGATCCTTATCCCTTTTCCCTTTCCTCCTTGCCCTCTTCTCTAGGCATCTGGTCTCTTTGTGCCACAAGAAGGAACTGGGGGCCACACAGGCAATCCCATCACCATTATCAGTCTCCCAGGACTCCGACCTGCCTCCTGTATCTCTGACCTGAGCTCCAGAGAGAGACCTTGTTGAGGACTTTGATGGTATCCAACATTGCTGCACTCTCCCCATCCCTGAGGCCACATCCCTTCTCTGTCCCCTCATTGAGGGGCTCTCCTTGGCTACCCTACCCAGCTAGCAAAGACTCTTTTTTCCCACATGGAGTTGAGAGAGCAACTAAAGTCCAAAAGTATTTGTAAATATACCTCATGAAGGTTATATCCAGGTAATAAAGGTAAGGTAATAAAGGTAATAAGGAATTCCTACAACTCAGAGCAAAGAGACCCAATTCAAAAATGTGCAAAGCGAACCATGTCCCTGGAGGATCAACCCTCCCATGCAGCAAGAGGTGAGTGGGCCCCTGTCACGTTTCTGATTGGCAGGTGGTCTCTGGGGTCCGGGCCCCCATAAATATAAGTGCAGATCCAAAAGGGTATTTGCCCACGCTTTTGTTCAGTCCCCTCCAGGACTGGGCCAAACATGTCCCTGGAGGCTTATCCCTCCCACATAGCACCCCTGGGGACTGGGGTGGGGGGACTGTGAAGGCATAGGTTGGTGGGAGGATGGGGATTGGAGGGGTGGTGGTGGTGGTGAAGGACTGCAGGTGGGTTGGTAGGGTCACCCCCTCTGGCCTTCTCCAAATCTAGTCAGCCCTCAACAGAAAAAACTAAATCACCAATTTGGCAGCTGATACACATGAAGATGGAGGTGAGGAGAAAAAAGTGAAGCCCAGAACTAACGAACATTTCAGATCCCTGGGACACAGGGCTATGGGACTGACTATAGAGACAAACTGTCTCAGAAGTACAGCCACCGAGCTTTCCACGCATGGGAACAGAATCTCCAGTTCAGAGATGCCTTCAGTGCAAGTTAAGCACCCTCCCATTTCATATGGAGAGCAAAGCCACAGAAACAGGCAGCGGCCCCACTATGAATTGGACCAACCATCCCCTAGTGCCTATCTGAATTAAGAAACTTTTTACACGAACATTGGCTGGGAAAAATGCTCCCAGTGCTCCCTGGCAAAAGAATACTGCTCCAGGAAAGAAAAGGAAGAACCCAATGGACTAAAAATTGACCAATAACTGGCAGTGAAAGAAGAAATGGCCTTGGGGACAAGGCCAAGGGGAGCGGGCAGGAACACCCCCCGAAAACGGAAATTACATTTTTTTTTTCTTTTTTTGAGACTAGGTCTCGCTATTTTTGCCCATGGAACTGCAGGCTCTCGTTGCCCAGGGTACCACAGACTCAAGCAATCCCCAGTCTCAGCTTCCCAGGTAGCTGGGATTACAGGCGCACGCCACCACGCCCAGCCATTTTTTTGGAACTAGGTCTCGCTACGGGCCCCAGGCGGGACTCGAACCACGATCCCTAGCCCCGGCCACTTCATAGGCTGAAGCTTACAGGCACGAGCCACCGTTCCCGGCCAAAAATTAAATTTTAAAAAATGGGCAAAGCACTTAACGAAACATTCTGCCAAAGAAGTTATACAAATGGCCAATAAACACACAAAATGTTTACCACCACTAACCATCAGGGAAATGTGGAAAACCATAATGAGATCCTACTTGACACCCACTAGGACAGCTACTATTAAAGGAATCACATGAAATGGAAAATAGCAAGTGTTGGTAAGAATGTAGAGAAACTGGGGTTTCATGCTGTTGGGAATATAAAATGGTACAGCTATTGTAGTTTAGTGGTCTCTCAAAAAGAAAAACACTAGTAATTATCCAGCAATTTCACTCCTAGGTATCTACACAGAAAGATTGAAAGCAGGACTCAGATGTTTGCACACCAGTGTTCATAAGAGTATTATTCACAGTGGTCAAAAGATGGAAGCAACCCAAGCATCCTTCCACAAATTTATGAATAAACAGGTGGTGTATTTCTTTCTTAAAAAGAAAATTCAGACATGTTACAATATGGATAAATCTTGAAAACCTCATGCTAAGTGAAATCAGCCAGACACAAAATGACAGCTCTTCTGCTTATGTAAAATACTTAGAACAGCTACACTCATGGAGAGAGTAGGAGCTAGGATGTGGAGGGGAATGGGAAGATGAAAAAATTCTGAAAAGAGATAATGGTGTTAATGCTATGACATTCAACCACAAGTGGTTAAAATGGTAAGAATGATATAATGTATAATGTAGTAAATATTTTATTTAAAAATTTTTACGATCTCTATTTTTTCCCCTTGTAGAGTGATATATATTTTTTTGGGCTTTTGTTTGTTTGTTTGTTTGTTTGTTTTTTGAGACTAGGTCTCACTACTTTTGCCCGTGGAACTGCAGGCTCTCGTTGCCCGGGGTACCACAGACTCAAGCAATCCCCAGCCTCAGCTTCCCAGGTAGCTGGGATTACAGGCGCGCACCACCACGCCCAGCTATTTTTTGGAACTAGGTCTTGCTACGGGCCCCAGGAGGGACTTGAACAGCAATCCCTAGTCCCGGTCATTTCATAGGCTGAAGCTTACAGGCACAAGCCATCGTGCCCGGCCTGGATAAAGTAAATTTAGTAAGTTCTTTATAGACACTAGCAGTCTTCACTATATTATTCTTCCAGTTTTTCAGTGCTGTTCACAATTTTCCAGAATGAAATGTTAAAAATTTATTACTGTCTTCCTGAAGAATTTGGAGGGCTATTTGGGTCATGAAAGGAGGACCAGCAGACCCCTGGCTGAGAGGATGCCACGCCCTCTGTGAAAGTCTTGCCAAAAAATGGAAACTGAATTGGACCATTGGTTTGTTAAGTTCAAAGGACAGAGGAACATGCTCAACTACACTGCAAGCATGACATCAGACTGGTAGAATCTACAGAACAAATAACCTAATTTCATCAATAAATGTTGCAATAGAGGGGGAAAAAAAGAGGAAGAATTCCCATCTAAAGAATCAAATACGGTGCAGGATTCTCATTTGGAATTTTATTTGAACAAGCTACAAACACACCAAATGTTTGAGATAGTAGAGAAAATCTAAACATGGAGTATACAATGATATTTAGGTTTTATTATTAAACTGTTAGGGGTGATAATATTAATTTTCAGTTCTGTCTTTCCAAGATGTTTATCAAAGTTTTTAGGATGAAATGATTGGAATTTGCTTCAAAATGAACCAATGAAGCCAGGCACAGTGGCGTGTGCCTTTAAGCTTCAGCCTATGAAGCGGCTGGGGCTAAGGATCACGGTCCGAGTCCCGCTCTGGGCAACACAGCAAGACCTAGTCCCAGAAGAAATGGGCATGGTGGCGCACACCTGTAATCCCAGCTACCTGGGAAGCTGAGGATGGGGATTGTTTGAGTCTGTGGTACCCCAGGCACATTTTTCCCACAGGCAAAAATAGCGAGACCTAATCTCAAAAAAAACAAAATGATCCAATGGCAGGGGCAGAGTTGGAAGAAGACTGTCCATGGAGGTTGAAACTGTTGACACTGGACATGTTAAGTGCAGAGTCATTATATCATTCTTCCTGCTGCACAAGAATAATAAAGTTAAGACAAAAGTAGCCACACAAGGATATGTCAAGATAATTTTTTATAGTCAAGATAATTTCTTAAAAACAAGGAGGCCCACCTATCAATATTCTAGTGTCAATGTCAGTTCCTTTGGGCATTTGTCCTACACATTCCCTTGAATGTGCTTGGCACTAAGTGCTCACATGGTTACTCACTGCAGTAGCATCATGGGGATCGCATGGGGTTAGATGTCAAGGAGGAATAGCAAGGACACAGGCTAGAGATCTGTAGAGTAGCACATGCTACTATTTTGCAAAAGATGGGAACATAATATGTACACAGATTTCCTTGTATTTGCATAAAATGTTTTTGGAAGCAAAAACAGGAAGCCAGATGACCTTAGCTGTCTGCAGGGAAGTGATACTGGCAGCTGATGGACAGAGATCATTTCACTGGCTATGTAAATATTACCTATTTTAAAAAGAACTTATAATTACAAATATTTTACTTTGAAAACATAGAATAGTGTGGAATTATTATAATGCACAGTATTAAGAAATCTTATAGGAGAAAAATATTTATGTTACAAAATGTGTGACTACATAATTCATCTTTAGTATGGCTGGTAAGTCCAACAGGTAGAAATATTTTAGCCAACACCACTACAGTCATTGAATATTTAGTAAGCCCTTGCTTGCATGACTCTGCTAGAGTCTGGCACATAAAACCTCACTAATTCTTTGCATTATTCCTGTGAAGTAGCAAGGATGCCCCTGACTTCAAGTCCTTTGAGCACTTATTGCGTTCATTGAGACCAGTCTGTTGGTTCACTGTTGAGAGGTAAGCGAAGCTTTAACAGTTGATTCTGGCTCTTAACTGGGAGACCAAACCCTGATTAAAGATCATCAGTTCAAGGACTAGTCTCTGGCAAAGGAAGTAATGAGTTTGTTACTAGCTAGTGGGGAAAGTGAGAGCTGAAGGAAGGTAAAAGATCAGAATCCAGAGCTTCCTTGCTACCTTGCTTTTTCTGAGTCCCTTGGAGGTCACGTCATCCATGTAAGGTGTTATGGTTTGAATGTTTATGTGCCCTTGCAATTCATGTTGAAATTCTAACGCTTGATATAGGTAGGGCCTTTGGGAGGTGCTTAGGTTATGAGAGAGGAACCCTCACAAACAGGATGTCTTATACAATATATGAATGTCTTATACAAAAGTGACTCTGGAAAGAACCCTAGCCCTCTCTACCAGCTTGAACCAGAAAGAGAGCCTTTACTAGAATGCAACTACACTGGCACCTATTTTGGACTCCCAGTCTCCAGAACTGGCAGAAATGTCTGTTGTTTGAAAGCCACCTGGTCCACAGGGTCACAGCAATCAGAAGGAACTAAGCAGAAGCAAAGTCAGCTCACAAAGGTGAGATCATCTCAGTCTCTGGACAGGAACCAGACATAGAGGGTGGATGAAGCAGAGTTTTGCCTGTTGAATTCTTCTTAGGGGGTACTCTGTGGGCACAAACTGCTCTAGTTTCCTCCAGCAAAGTTGTAGGTGAGCTTCAGCATACACTGAACACCGAGGGAGATTGGCCTTGGTATTTCTCATGGGCCGTCTTGAGGATGGGGATGAGGTTCTGGAAGGTTGGGCGAAATGAGGCCTCTGCCTCCCAGCAGTTCTTCATGAGGAGATAGATCTAGGGAAGGAAAATTTGGATCTGTAGTTGATGTTCCCAGAGGTGGGGACAGGGGGTATGGAGGCAGTTTTTTTTTTTTGTTTGTTTTTTTTTTTGAGACTAGGTCTCGCTATTTTTGCCCATGGAACCGCAGGCTCTCGTTGCCCGGGGTACCACAGACTCAAGTAACCCCCAGCCTCAGCTTCCCAGGTAGCTGGGATTACAGGCGTGCACCACCATGCCCAGCTTTTTTTTTTTGGAACTAGGTCTCGCTACGGGCCCCAGGTGGGACTCGAACCACGATCCCTAGCCCCGGCCGCTTCATAGGCTGAAGCTTACAAGCACGAGCCACCGTGCCCGGCCTGGAGGCAGTTCTTACCTCAGAGGGACATTTGTCTGGCTGAGGCAGCCGCTCCCCTCGGTCCAACAGCTCAGTAAGCCTTAGCACTGTCCTCTGGCCTTGGGCTAGGCCTATAAGTTCAATGAATTTCTAGAAAAGAAACAAAAACAAATTATTTTCAAAAAAGAGGGAGGTCTAGGTAGAGGTCAGAGGCTTGGAGCAGGACTAGGGATGTTAGTCTCATTTCTACCACTCTCAGTTGTACAGCTTTAGAATTATGAATTTACCTTCCTGGACCTCAGTTTTCTCATCTATGAAATGTACCACCTGGCATTATTGTGAAAGTCACATCAACTAGTAAAAGTCTGAATCGGGCTTGCTATTAAGTCTCACAGCAGAAGATTTATCCCCTTTCTCTTGGGGAATAACCACTCCCACCAGCTCAGGTCTAGCCAATCATGGGGGCCTATGGCTACAGAGCTGATCATAGACACAGGTGAGATGAGCTGGGCTAATCAGTGTCTTGAGATTATGTTGGAAAGAGGACCTTTAGTCTTCAGTGGTGGGTGTGAGGGGAAAGACAACAGAGAGAGGACTGTCCCCCCATCCCCCAGATACAAAGGGCAGACAAGAAACAGGAAGATGGGTTTCCTGATGGCTGAGGGTCTAGGGCAAGCCATGTCCCCAATCTCCTCTGGTGTTTGCAAATGGCAGAATGCTCTGTTACTATCTTTTTAAAGTTCATATGAGTGGAGTTTCTGTCTAATTGAAGCCCTTTGCACTGTATATCGTCCACTTTACAGACTGGAACTATAAGGCTCAGTTGGGTTAAGAGCTTGCTTAGGTGGAGATCTGGGAATTCAATGCATGCTTTTCAAACTCTTATAACATAGGGTAGGGTAATGGATGGATTCTCACCATGGGGGGGCTCTGGCTGGAGTCACAGTGGGTCAGCAGCTCATACATGGTGACCCCAAAAGACCAGACATCAGATGCATAGTAGAATTTACATTCCTTCAGACATTCTGGGGCATACCTGTAAGAGGGGGCACTCAGGTCTTGGGGCCACACCAGTCTGAAGTTCTTACCTGGAGCTTACGGACTCCTCTAACCCCAGTTAGGGTCCCATCCTAAAGGGGGTGAGCAGTTACCCTGAGACCAGGCCCTGTCATCTGGAGCCCCAGCATCATCTCCTCCACCCTGTCTGTTCTAGGTGACCAAGGCAACCCCCTCCTGCTGGGTCCCGCCTGGTCACCAGAACACAGGGCTGTCCCCATCCTCGTGCACACGGTAGTAATCATGGCCTTCGGGTACAGCCTTGGCTAGGCCAAAGTCCCCAATCTTGACCAGCCTGTCGTTGTCCAGCAGCACATTGCGGGCAGCCAGGTCTCGATGAATGTAGTGCTGCGAGTGCAGGTAGGCCATGCCCTGGAGTCCAGGAGGGGTGAGTCAGTGGAACAGGACAATCTGAGGCAGGCTAGGATGGCTGGGGGAATCAGGTCAGGCTTTGGGGGACTATACTGGGAGAATTGGCAGGATGACAGGTGAAGCCAGACCAAAGGGAAAAGGGAACAGAGCCTGGAAAGTAATGTGGGGGAGGGATGACAAGAAGAATGTCAGAGTGTGTTGAGGTCTGGACTGATATGGGTGAGGTCAGGTAAGCAGTTGGGATGAGACCCTAAGAACAGGCCAAAGAGGAAAGGGCAGGCTCTAGGAAAAGGGATTGAAATGACCTACCTCGCAAATCTGAAGGGCAAAGAGCAAAAGCTGGGCCAGTCCGATGCTTTGGCGGGGCAGGTAGTCTCGGAGGCTGCCCAGAGGCATGTACTCCATGACAAGCTGCACAGATTTCTCCCCTGATGAGGGAAAAGGAGGGGCATGCAGGTTACAGAGTCAAGGGTTGCCCACCCAATACTCAGCAGCTGCCTCAAGGTGGGCGAGGCAAGACAAAGGTCTGCTCATACTAGCCAAAAGTGCTGAAGTGAGATGGACGGCCCCCCTCATCCTGAACCCCACCTGCCAGGCAGGGGGACGGACTTTGGCTTCCACCCATTCTAGTCGAGGAGAAAGCGTCCTCAGCAGGAAGGAAGCAAGGTCAGTGGGCTACTCCAGTGCCTACAGATTGGGGCTTCAGCGGACTCTAATTGGACAGACCCTGATGACCCCGCCCACAAAGCCACACCCACGTTCCAATCCTGCCCTGCCCACCTTGGTCCCCGCAGCAGCCCTTGTACTTGACGATGTGCTTGTGGTACAGCGTGCGCAGTATGTCAATCTCTCGCGTCCAGCCAGCGAGGAGCTGGGTGCTGCAACCCTCTTTGAGGGCCTTCACGGCCACCATCTCGCCAGTACCATCATTGGTAGGGTCGTAGCAACACAGACTAACCGTGCCGAAGTGACCCTGGCCGGAGTGCACTAAAGTGAGCCCCATCCCTGGATCCCTTGTCACCACGGCCCTGCCCCTTAGGTCTGTTAGTACCTGCCGCACCGAGTGGGTGTTGGGAGATCATGAAGGAGTTGTGTGTGTGTGTGGGGGGGGGGAGGGTAGGCCCCCTTTTCAATTCTCCAAGGCCTCCCTTGAAACTGAGAGATTTTAGGCCAGGCCTCACCCACAAATTATGAGAACCGCCAATAGGTAGGACTTCCCTTAATCCCACCCTTTCTCCCACTAGGAATTCCGTGAAAGTCCCACCCGGCTGTTCTTTGGGCCCCGCCCTACCTCACCCAGATCCCTGATCTTTTTCAAATAGCGCTTGTGGAAAATTGTGGGGTCTGAAGTTGGTGAGTCGGAATTCTCAGCCAAGAAGTCAACAAGATCTAGAAGAACCACAGTGGGTGAGGCTGGGCACCCCCACATCCCCCAATGGGCCCATACTTAGGGGCACAGAAAGTGGCAGCTGTCCCAGTATCTGATTCACAGATAAGGACAGTATTTTCCCCCAACAGCTAGAAAAATCCACTTCTGGCTCAAAATGCTGAATTGGCTGTATGAAAATTGACATCTGGGTGTAAATTTTCCTTCAATAGGAAAACAAACAAACAAAAAAATTCATCCAAAGAAGTGGTTTTCCCAGGCAGAACATTAAAGGAGAGACTGGGGCATCCCCATACCCTAAGTGAGTTAGGTACTGGCAGAGGCCCTGAGCCACTGTGCCAAGACCTGTGTGCACTGTGCAGGAATCCCAGCCTGGCTTCCTTCTCCCAAGGTCCCAGCACTGGAGAGGGGCTCACTTTGGGGCTGCAGTTGAGCAAGGTCACGCAGGATGGTGCGGAAGGATGGTCGCTGGCCTGGCTCATAGTTCAGGCATTGGCTGGTGAGCACTGCCAGCTCTGGCGAGGAAGGCTTGGGCAGCTGGCACTGCTTCTGGTAGAAGTGTTCTTTCTGCAGGGAAAGGAACCCACAGAAGTCAAGTGTTCGAGTCCCCTGGCCCTTTCACAAGAGGCAGAGTTAAACTTCAAGAGTAGCAGGGCTGGCCCAAGGAGGTTCTTGGTCATGTCACTCCCATTTTCTAGATAAGCCAAGTGAGGCTTGGCAAAGGGAGAAGATTTGCGCATGATTCTGCTGTACTAGAGCATCCCACACTTGGCTCGTCTGCCCTGGCTTCCCCCAGCCTCTGCTTTCCACCCTCTGTCTCGCCACCTACAGGAAGCACTTGTAGACTGTAGCTCCCTGAATGCACCTAAGCCTTTGCACACGCCATGCCCTCCACCTAGGTTGCCCCTCCTAGCCCAGGTCACTGCAGTATTTCTTCACTTAGATGAAAACATTCTCTGGAAAACTGACACCTCAGCTAGGTTAGGGTCTTCTAGGACTCTTCCCTCAAGAGCATGTGCTTCCCACATCACTGTCCTGGTTGCTCCCTAAAATTGGGGCACAATACTTATTGGCACTTTGCTGCAATGACCTTTTGAGATCAGGACTACAACTGCAACTCATAGATGACCTGATGAACCTCAAAGAAAAGTGGCAACGTGAGGCTCTGGCATCAGCCAGAGAAAAGGGAGGCAGATCTGGACTTGTATGTGCACTCGAGACTCCTTGGAGGAGTCCTTGTTGTAGGAGGGCTTCAGGGGTCCCTTGCTCATACCTCAGAGGGGCCACGGTCCTTCAGGGGGATCTCTCCATCAAAGCAGATTTCCAAGAGGGTAGCACCAAAACCCCACTTGTCAGCTGCAGTGCTGAGGCTGTTGGCCCCACCGGACAAACACTCAGGGGCCATCCAGGGGATCCTTTCTACCCGCTCTGGGGGCCAGAGTCAGAGATCACTGAAGGTGAAAGGAATGGGGAAAGCCCACCCCTGTGCCCAGTCCTGCTTTGTCCTCACCCTCCCTGGAGAGGGCCCCCAGGCCCACACCGGGGTCGCTCAACTTGATGAAGGGGCTGCTGCCCGCTGCCAGCCCCAGCCGTGCTAGAAGGATGTTCCGGCCACACACATTTCCATGAACTAGGCGCTTGTCTTCCTGTGGGGGCCGGGGGGAGAAGTCAAAGGGGGTATGGTTACTGTGGGTTGGCAGACCCCCAACCCCACTCTAATCCATGTAGCCCCCACAGGGATAGCCCATGTGAAAAATAAAAGTGTGATCATTATGGGGCAGCCAGTACACTATCATGACCAGGCAGCATGGGGGCTGACTGTGTCCTCCCTGCTCTTTCAGAGCTGGTGTCCGAGGCTCTTGGACAATGGCCAGAGACCTCAGAGTTATCCTCATACCCATGCCAAAGAGCTCCTTTTCCAGGCCCTAGACACCCTTTGGTTCCCTCCCTGACCTGCAGCTATCTTAAAGAGGCCTTCCAACCTGCCTATTTCAACTTTACCTCTTCCCAAAATACAGTAATCCCTGTCTCCATCCCTGTTTTATTTCCATAATACTTACTACCTTTTAAGGTACTATAGAATTCTAATTTCTTGTTTGTCCCTCCCAACTAAAAGGTCAGCTCCTTGAGGACAGACTTTTGTCTCTGTGTACCTAGGCCAAGGACAGAGCATAGCACACAGAGGGTGCCAGTAAGCCCTGAATGAAGGGGGGAGTTCTGGAAACTGGGGTGACTGGACCAGACAGGACTGGCAATGAATGACAAGAGTGACAGAGGTGCCTGAGGCCAGAGCCCACAGGTCACAGGCAGAGGAGTCAGTGTTCTCCTGGGGGGAGATGGGGATGAGACCCACAGGGTTGTGTGAGAAGAGCAGGTGCATGGAGTACTCCTGAGGCCAGTGTGTAGTCTGAGGGATGTGAGCCCCACCCCCAGGCCACGCACCAGGTAGCTGAGGGCACTGGCCAGCTGCTGGGCAACCACCATCTTCCAGGCCACAGACACATGGCCCTTCTCCCGCCGCAGGCAAACATCCAAAGGCCCATGCTCCACATACTCAGTCACCATAATGTCTGTAAAGGTCCAGACACTGTAGAGGTTACCCACCTGTCTCTACCCTAGAGTGGGAAGGGCTGGGAATTTGGGGCTGTGGACAGTTTTGGGCAGCTGTGTGTGTAGGCAGAAGCTTGGAGTTGTTCTGGGAAGAAAAATGCTGGTTGAAGTGGGTATGGAGCAAGGCAGAGGTGAGTGGTAGTCTCTGGGTCAGGGACAGACTGGGGCATAGAGGAGACTGACAGAGGTACAGATGGAACTGGGGACATGGGAGTGGAAGCAGACAAGAGTTCCAGGTTGGGGCATTAGGTTGTGATATTAGGATCCCACAGGGCTGGGGTATTCATAGGAAGAAAAGATGCAGGGTTCAGGATATAGAACATTTTTGAGGGAAAGGAGAGATGGACAGGTGGGGCTGGGGTCAATAGGTCTACAGGCTGGCTATTGTTGCCCTGTATAAAGAATTTTAAGGTACATACAGAGTAGGGGTGGTGTCTAAGAAGGTTAGGGTTCCAACAGAGCATGGGGTCAGAGTGTTGATGGGGTTGGAAGGTAGATAAGGGCTGAGCTATAGAGGTGCTTGAGTGGCAGGTAGAATTTGGGATGCAGTAGGGAGTCAGAGTATAGGTTAAGGTTTAGGTTGTAACTAGGGATTGTGGTGCAGGTAACAGTTCAGTCAAGAGTGGGAATGTAAAGTAAGGGTTGGCATAGAGGTAGGGGGTCACGGTATGGCTTGAAGGCTAAGATACAGCCAGGTTGGGCTACAGGTAGAGTTGAGTAGTCACAGATTGGAATATAGTCAGGGGTCAAGGTCAGTACGTGGTCAAGGTCAGTACGCGGTCAGGATTTAGGTCAAGGTCAGAGTAGGACCAAGGAGTGAATATATAAGTGGGGTTCGTCGGTTGGTATGATGGTGCCTACTTACTCTCAGAGCCGTGCACGCAGACTCCATGCATGAAGGCCAAGTGCACGTGGGAAACCTGGCTCATGAGGCTGGCTGTCTCATAGAAGGCCTGGAGGAGTGGGACAAGTTCAGGACTGAGTATAGATACTGACCCCTTCTCCCCACCCTCTGCCCCTGGCTGACCTCACTTACCAGGGCAATATTGTGGTGGCTGGGATCCAGCACCTTGAGTACCACTCTTAGGTCCTGCCTATGGCCCCCGCCATCTGCCTTGTCCTCCTTGGTGGCCCTGGCTGTGACTAGTAAGAGGCCCTCATACACATTGGTCCTGGTGCCCTGGCCCAAGTGGGACAGCTGGTAGAATGTAGCACAGAACATCTCCGTTGACAACAGCTCTTGGCTGTCCCTCCCAAGTGTGCCCAGACCTCTGGGGGTCCCTGTTTGCACACACCCTGGTGATCTCATTCCAGCTGACTCGGTGGAAGCTGAGATGGCTGAGGTTGGGTGGCCTTGTGCTGGCCTGAGAGCCCCGCAAGATAACAAGATTGGAGATCTCTGGGGATTGGGAACAAGGTCACTGAGAGTTGGTGGGGGGGATATCATCCCCAACTACCCTGTGACCCCCATCATCATACCTCCTGGCTGTGGCAGGCAGCAGCGGCGCAGGGAGAAACAGTCTTGGCCAGCCCACAGTGAGCATCCCTGCAGGGCAGCTCGCAGCTCCTGCACACTGGGGAAGGACTGGCCCCAGCCCTCCAGTGTAAAGGCCCCAGGCTGCAGTTCAATGGGGAACTTGCGTAGGCGCCAACCCTTGGCACCAGGTGCCTGGGGGGTGTGGCAGAGGTGGGGAGGTAAGCAGAGGTTCAGACAGAGCATGCAGCCAATCCCAATCCAGGACCCCTGCCCCAAGTCCACCTGATCATGCTGGGCCACTGTAAGGATGAGGCGATTGAAGTGGCTGGTGCTCCAGTGAATGAGATAGAGGCCATCCTCCAGGCGCAGCTTGGTTAGCACAAATGGCTCCCTGAGGAAGCCAAGGGAGCACCATCAGAGCACCGGGACCCTACTGGGCCCACTTCTGACAACTGGGACACATAAACCTGCCTGAAGAGCACACACCCAGCTAGCTAGAATAGATTCCACACAGCTGTGTCTGCAAAGACTCTGAGACTGGACACAGACAGAGACTGATGTAAGACTGTCACATACACAAAAAATTAGAGACACAGGGACAAGAACAAGTACATGCTCATGCATGACAATTGTTAGACACAGTTGCTAGCATGTTGACACAGACAGGAGACAGCCATGCAATGTTGGATGGACACACACCCAGTCACAGGGTACCATATGGGGGACAGCCCATCACACACTCAGCAGACAGTGACCACAGACACAACCAGCTGCTCACCCACAGACTGATCAGAGACAGACGGTGACAACCATCAGTACAGACATGCACTGCAAGGTGACACAGGTCCACATGGCAGCACACATGGTGGCTGATACGCTCTACAAACTGAATGTCTGTATTGCCTTAAAAGTCACATACTGGAACCTAGCCCTTAATGTGATGGTCTCAAGATGAGATTTAGAGGTGATTGGACCATGGCAGTGGAACCCACCTCAGTGGGATTAATACCCTTATGAAGGGAACCCCACAGAGCTTGGTCACCCCCTTCACCACATGAGGTCAAGGGAGAAGATGCTGTCTATGAGCTAGGAAGTGAGCTTTCATCAGACAACAAATGCTGGCCCACTGCCAGCACCCTGAACTGGGATTTCCTGCCTCCAGTAGTGTGAGACTGACTGTTGTTCCTAACCCCCTGTCTACAGTATTCTGTGATAGCAACCGTGGTAAACTCAGCCATACACTGGTGTGGTACAGACCCCTGGACAGATGGCACACACCAGCTGTGGTGGAACACAGCACAATCCTTGCAAGGTGCAATGGCCACTTTGACCTGCTCTGGTGGAGACAAGGCTCAAGGTGGGCAGACACCTCAGATGCACCCAGGGTCAGTCCCATTGTCACAGGTAGGACAAGGGCCCACATGGCACAGGGCCCATAACCATATAAACCGACAATAACAAACCCTGGTCAACTGTCTTGGAGGATGACTACATTCATATCCCACAACAATAACAATGTAAGGGTTGACATCAGTTCTTTTTTTTTTTTGAGTCTATATCTCACTATTTTTGCCTGTGGAACTGCAGGCTCACGTTGCCCGGGGTACCACAGACTCAAGTGATCCCCAGCTTCAGCTTCCCTGGTAGCTGGGATTACAGGCCTGCGCCACCATGCCCAGCTATATTTTTTTGGAACTAGGTCTCACTACATGCCCCCAGCGGGACTTGAACTGCGATCCCTGGTCCCAGCCGCGGCTTCCTAGGCTGCTGCTTACAAGCATGCGCCACCATGCCCGGCCATGACACTTCAATTCTTAGCTTCAGAAGTCAAAAGAAAATTGCTCAGTGACCTAAAACTATCAGTATCTCTGCAAGGGTGTAAGCACCAAAACGGTAACTGAACAGCCATAGCCCCACAAAATACCTGTGTATCATATGGTAAAACAAGTCAGACAATCTTGAACCAGAGTAGTGATACAGCCTGATGCTGCACATCTAGACATATGCAGTAACGATCCCAAGCCCATGCAGGCTCACCATGAAACATCACCTATCCCACCCCAGGCCTCTTCCCTCTCCTTAGTCCCCAGGGTACACACTTGCTCACATGCACACACATAGGTAGTAGTGCTTCAACACATGAACACATGTACTCATGTAAGCACACATTTGGCGGATGCATGCAAATGCAGTATAAGTGAACACCCTTACATTCATGTACACATAGGCAAATAGGCTCACATTCATGAATTCACACTAGATTGTATACATACATGAGCTCACACATGCATGCACACATCTGCCCATGCATCTCACAGGCAAAGTAAGATTTGGATGCCTGTACACACTGGTGCAATCATACCCATAGACTCACACACCAACATAAAATGCACGCACACAGGTAAACATGGGTGTACACATGCACTCCACACATACTAAGACAGAAAGCACACTCCTACTCAATCCCCACTGTCCTTCAAGAGTTCAGGGCCTAGTTGGCAGCTGCCATCCCCACAACTAAAGTCACCTGTCTGCCCTAGGCACTCACAGTAGGGGTCCATGGATACCCTCCCGGATACTCATCACAAGTCGTGGGGGAGCCACTTCATGGCACAGGTAATGGCTTGAGTCAGCTGTCAGGCGGAAATAGCCATCCACCAGCGATACCAAGGACAGAGTGGCAGCCCGGGAAGGCAGGTCCAGCTCCTGATGGTCAGAGGGATATCAAGCAGGCATCATTGGCAAAGGCAGCCCTCAACAGGTGCCCCAGTCTCTCAACAGGCCTCCAACCCTGGGATCCCACCAAGCACTTGTCCGGGCAGTAGATGCTGATGTGGCATTCTTTCAGCACCATATGGGTGATGTCCCAGAAATCACAGAAGTAGGTCCACTGTGCCTCCCAGGGCTTATCGGCTGGCTGGTTGCTCTCTTCTTGGCCCTTCGCTTTCTTTCCAGCTAGGCCATCATGGTGATTCCTGACACTGGAACCCTAGAAACCCACACAGGGCAGGTGATGGAGCAGGTTAGTCCCCTCCACATTCCCCTACAGAGAGGCAGCAACTGGAGGGGGCCAGAAAGCCCTCTGATGCATTGCCCAAAGTGTTGGTGGTACAGTCAGAACAGGGAACTCATCCTCAAGGATACACAAGCCAGAAGTCAGAACCTTGGTGAGGGCAGAAAAGAGAATCCCAGTCCTCTTAACCTCAGATGTCAGAATAGGTGTTCTCAGAGGTGCAGACCCCAGAAATCAGATTCTCAGGTGGCAGACCCCACAAAACAGACCCCAGAGGACAGGCAGACATACCCCAGTCATGTGGACAGAGGGCATACCACAGCCACCCTCACAGGCCAAGACCAAAGCCAAACAAGAGCCCTTTACCCTCACTCTGCCCAAACCCTCGGACGGAAGCTCACCACTGCTGGGACTGGTCGCCACTGGATGCCACCAGTGCCGGTTACCAGCACCTCATGGGTGGGCGGTCTGGTAGAGGACTCTGGTGCAGGCTCTGGAGGGGTCTGCCCTCTGTCCTGAATGTAACAGGGCACTCCCTCAGCCTGGGTCAGCAGTTCCAGCTGGCACACCTGCAAACACTCTGTGCCAAAGCGGGGTGCCAAGCGCTCTAGTGTGGCCAAGTACTTGACCATGACAACCTGCTGGGAGAGGCAGCTGGGCTGGAAGTCCCGCAAAAACCGGTGGAAGATGGTCCGCAGGCGCAGCCTCGTCAATGCATTGTATTGCTGGATCTGCCGCCGGAAGGAATGTGGGATGCAGTCCTTGAAACTGTGGGGACAATCAGGAGGGGTTGTGAGGGGTCGGGGGGGGGGGGAATCTGGCAGTGGATCAGTGGATCAGAGGATCAGACTTCTCTGATCCTCCACTGCCTTGTCTAGAGAACAGGCTGTTGTGAAGGTGGAAAGAAGACAGTAAAGGGCCAGCAGAGAGAAGCCAGGAGGTCCCAGGATCCCAGACCTCTGGAGACTACTAAACTGAAATTCCAGGCTTGGGCAACTTCCATATAGTCTAAAGACCTATCTTATCTGTAAAATGGAATCAAACAGCACCCACCTCTAGGGTTGAGGAGAGAATCATGACTACTGAATGACATGTAATAAGTACTATTAGTGTCAGGTATTACTACTATGGAAGAAGTTATTTTGGTTTTATCACTAATATTACTATTATCAATACAAGTCACAGATCTGGGAGGTCCCTCTGCTGATCACAAAGTCCTACCCACTATCCAATTCCCTTCCATTACCTACCTTGCACCCGATGACCTAGATTACAAACTTACGAGGCAAGGTCTCTACATCAAAGGGCTTCTCCCCTCCTTGGACCAGAAAGTCCCTAAAGACTGAGGTTCTAGTTGCCTTCTGTCCCTACTTGCCAGGTCCTATTCCTATACCTGGGCAAATGGATCCCAAGTCCAGTTCCTCTTGAAACCAGTTTTTGCCAACTTCTCTGTCTGGGTCTTTGTATAAGCTGTTCTCTGGACCTAGAATGCTTTGCCAATGGAAAGTCCATATCTGGATAAAGTTGACTCAGCCTTCAAGTTTTGGCAGATGTCTCTGATCTCTAGACTAGAAAGGATAACTCCCCTGGGCTTCCCAGTGCCCTGAGTTTCAGTGTTAGAGATCTAGTCCTCCAGCGTGACAAACATAGTGTTAGAAAAATGTTTTAAGAACAATCTCTAGGTTGGGTAATCCCAGCTACCTGGGAGGCTGAGGTTAGGGATCACTTGAGTCTGCGGGTTCGGGACTGCCCTGGGCAAGATAGAAAGACCTAGTCTCAAAAAAACAAAACAAAACAAAACAAAAACAAATAAAAAAAACCTCTAGTCCTGAAAATCTAGTTCCCTTGCTACTTCCCCCGGGCAGTGTTCCCTGATTGCCCCAGGCGTCACTGAAATGGAGGTGAGCATACCTGGCTCCCAACAACCTGACTCCTGCATCCTTCCTTCTCTTGATTCTATGTTCTTCAAGACAGTGGACTTTGAGAAACTGCTAGCTCTTCACCATTCTGCCTTAACTTTCTTATCACCTCTGGCTCACTCTTCTCCAGCCATACCTCCCCCAGCACATCAGGAACAGTCCAGCCTCAGATTCTTTCCACCAACCGTTTCCTCTGTGTAAAACACTCTCTTCTTCACATTTTTGAATTTGTCAACTTCTCAGTGAGTGGCTAACTCCTCAACTACCCAGTTTTTTTTTTTTGTTTTTTTTTTTTTTTTTTTTGAGACTAGGTCTCGCTATTTTTGCCTGTGGAACCGCAGGCTCTCGTTGCCCGGGGTACCACGGACTCAAGCAATCCCCAGCCTCAGCTTCCCAGGTAGCTGGGATTATAGGCGCACGCCACCACGCCCAGCTATTTTTTGGAACTAGGTCTCGTTACTGGCCCCAGACGGGACTCGAACCGCGATCCCTAGCCCCGGCCGCTTCATAGGCTGAAGCTTACAAGCACGAGCCACCGTGCCCGGCCCTCAACTACCCAGTTTTAAATTGTACAGCCCTCAATTCTGGTTGCTTCCCTTTTTCTTCCTCTCCTGCTTAACTTGTACCTATTACCACCCCCTTAACTTTCCTTTTGTATTTTGTTGACTGCCTCCTACACTAGAAGTGAGCTTCAGGAGGATGAGATTTTTGTATGACTTGTTCACTGTTGGGTCCCCCACACCCAGAACTAGTGCAAATATATACCAAGTGCCTAATAAATGTTTGTTAAATGAAAGAAGGCAAAGAGTGTACAAGGTCTACCCTGGCCCCCAGATGCCCAGGGAATTTCTACCTATCATGGAGTTTCCCAGCCCCCTTCACAGATACCTGATCTTCTTGGCCACTTCCTCCAGTGAGATACCACGGTGGAGAGCAAGATGGCAGAGGTGCAGAAAGGCCATGCCCAGACTCTCATTCTTAAAGTGATGGATCTCCTCCTTATTTGACAGCTCCTCCAGCGATGCCACATCATTCACAAATTCATGCTTGCCCTGGTAAGGGGAATGGCAAAAAGGGAAGCACAAGTACCTGCTTACTCCCCATTTTTTGGCCACTTTGGGCAAGGGAGGGACCTCTAAATTCCAGAAAGGCCAACTAGACAGCATGCATGCCTCCTCTGCTAAACCTATGATTATGACTGGTATCACCAATCAATCATAGCATTCTTTCCTGTGTAGCATTGAGAGTATTAGAACTTTTGGTTCAGGTACCTAAAGGATACAGATAGCATGAGTTGAAACCTAATTAGGTTAAAACCTATACTGAATTGGGGTGAGAAGGGGAGACTCCTCAACTGCCTGTAAGCCCTCTAGAAATAATTACACCTCTTCAGTCCTGCTCATACCTGCTCAAAAAGGTATTCAAAGGAGGCTAGGTCCAGGAGTTGCAGCCCTTGCTCTGTCTGTTCTGAAGAAACCTCAGTCCCTGGGGACCCACAGCGGTACACATTTGGCTCCTGATGATTCATGCCATGCCAGTTCCGGAAATAAAACCTGCAAG
Organism: Uropsilus gracilis; assembly: GCA_004024945.1. Lineage (NCBI taxonomy): Eukaryota > Metazoa > Chordata > Mammalia > Eulipotyphla > Talpidae > Uropsilus > Uropsilus gracilis. The sequence continues at coordinate 59,760 of PVHY01005511.1, forward strand.
GAAGGAGAGCCGGCAGCTGGGGCTTGACATGGATTCAGACCGATTACAGAATAACAGGGAAGGAAAGGGGACAGGGAGAGGGAAAGAACAAAAAGGGACAAACCTCCAAGGGTCTTCACCTACCTCATACGGAAGTATAACATTAGGCTCCTGTCTCTAGAGGTTTGCAGTATATGGTTTGGGGGCAACCAAACTTGGGCCTGGGCATCAAAGAGGGCAAAGAGATTGAAGCAGGATGGAGTGATGCCTGGCCAGAGGAGAAACTGAGTCAGGAGTTGGTATCTGCTGACATTCATTCTGTGCCCCCACCTCACCCCAGGCCTGCTGTTTCCTTTCATAGGCCCTCTTGGTCTTCTTTCCTTGCTAACAGAGGACTGTAATATATTGACCATGCTTCATAAGAAGACTACATTTCCAAGTCTGGGCCACTGGACTTGTTTCTGATCAAAAGCATGTTGGCAAAATCGATGTGGATTTTTTTAAGCCTAGAAATAAATCCTCTTGATCCAAGATCTTCCTTATCCAAAGATCATTGGAGGCCCCATGTACCAGTAGCAAAACTACAAAATAGAGGGGAGCAATCAGACCTCATTAGATTTCAGATAAGCCCTGATTGTTAACCCAGAAAAATTGGGGGAGGTTACTTATTACAATAGCAATAAACCTATCCTAGACTAACACAACTCTACAAAGTATTGACTTTTTGCCTGGTTTCTCCCTGAGTTACAGATCCAAAGAACTGTTAATGTGCCTGGTTCCACACAGATCTCATTGAGGTCCCTGGACTTGCCATTCTTTTGCTGTGTTCTTTAGGCTAGAAACCTGGCCTTAGTCCTCAATTCCTTCCTTCCCCTCCACATCAGATTGGTCAGCCATATCTTTTTTGCATCTTCTGCATATCTGGGATTTACCCATTTCTTCAAAACTAAAGTCCAGCCCTCAGACTGGTTGCCATTCCCCACAATGGCCACCCAAGGAATCCTTACATAGATATATCACATAAAAATGTTATTTAAAATAGTTCATTCATATACTCTGGTTTCTCTTCAGATCGTATAAATCTTTTGCCATTTATTTATTTATTTATTTAATTTTTAAAAAATTTATTTATTTTATTTTTTTATTTTTTATTTATTTATTTTTTTTTTTTGGAGACTAGGTCTCGCTATTTTTTGCCCATGGAACCGCAGGCTCTCGTTGCCCGGGGTACCACAGACTCAAGCCATCCCCAGCCTCAGCTTCCCACATAGCTGGGATTACAGGCGCGTGCCACCATGCCCAGCTATTTTTTTGGAACTAGGTCTCGCTACGGGCCCCAGGCGGGACTCGAACCTGGCTGCTTCATAGGCTGAAGCTTACAGGCACGAGCCACCGTGCCCGGCCCCATCTTTTGCCTTTTAAAATAGTTCATTCAGAGTAATTTATAATCACCAAAATATCAGCTATCAGGTAAAGAACTAAAACGTGCTAAGTGCAGTGAAAGCCCCTGCCTACAATCACCTCCTTTCCTCGCCCACAAAAAAGTAATCATACTCTAGAACTAGTGTTTATCATTTTCTTTTTTTCTTTTTCTTTTTTTATTTTCCAATTGTGGAACGTGGATACAGGTAGAGAGATGGAGCTTCAGATAAGAGGAACACCTCCTATCTCTCTAGCCCACTCTGGCACACTTAGGGTGGGCAACAGCACGTCTCTCACCTGTAACCCAGCTTCCTAACCTCTATGGAATGTCCCCAGAGGCACATGACCAATAAGTAAATGACTATTGCCCCCAAAGGTAAATTCTCCTGTCATTGCGCCATCCCCACATTCTCCCTGCTGCATGTCACATATGGTTTGCTACTTTCCCATTACATCATTGTAACATTTCCTTGCTGGGGTATATAAGTGGCATCTCAACTTCATTAAAGTTGAACCTGGACATGCTTCCCAGGATCCCCATTCTGTGGGCTAGCCTCACAGATCGCTATCAATCTCTTCTGTCTCAATTTCTTCATTACACACACGACCCCTAGCACTAATTTTTATATATCATTGATCGTATTTGTATAGTTATTGCTAGGTATGGCCCTCCCATTAATGATGCACCCTATATCACCAGTGTTTAAATTTTTCATATCCTCTGTGACGTAGTCTTGGATATTATAAAACCAAAATGAAGTATTATATCACAGGTGTCCTTCTGCAATTTTCTTGTTTCATGTTACAATAGATTTTAAAGCTTCTCACATGATGATGTATAAATTTCAGGCAATTTCCCCTTACCCCACTGTATAATATTCAGTGCTAGTCCATACTGCAACTTTTTTCTTTTTGAGACTAGGTCTCATTGTTTTTGCCTGTGGAACCGCAGGCTCACGTTGCCCATGGTATCACAGACTCAAGCAATCCCCAGCCTCAGCTTCCCAGGTAGCTGGGATTACAAGCACAGGCCACCACACCCTGCTGTATTTTTTTGGAACTAGGTCTCACTACGTGACCCCGATGGGACTCAACCGTGGTTCCTGGCTTCCTAGGCTGCAGCTTACAGGCATGTGCCATGATGCCCGACCTTTTTTTTTTCTTTTTTTGAGACTAGGTCTTGCTATGTTGCCTAGGGTACCACGGACTCAAGCAATCCCCAGCCTCAGCCTCCCAGGTAGGTGGATTACAGGTGCATACCACAGCCCCGGCTGCTTTTTCTTCTTTTTTTTTTTTTTTGGAAACTGGGTCTTGCTATTTTTGCCCATGGAACCGCAGGCTCTCGTTGCCCAGGGTACCACAGACTCAAGCAATCCCCAGCCTCAGCTTCCCAGGTAGCTGGGATTACAGGCATGCGCCACCATACCCAGCTATTTTTTTGGAACTAGGTCTCACTATACGGGCCCCAGGCGGGACTCAAACCGCGATCCCTAGCCCCGGCCGCTTCATAGGCTGAAGCTTACAAGCACGAGCCACCGTGCCCGGCCTTCCGGCTGCTTTTTCAAGACCAGGTCTCACTACATTGCCAAGGGAAGTCTCGAACTTGAGAACTCAAGCGATCCCAAGCCTCTTGCCTCACAGTGCTTGGACAACAGGCGCAGGTCACCATGCCCAGCTTGTACTGCAACTTATTTGCTCGCTGTTTTGCAGAGGGACTTTGAGATAGTGTCCTCTTACTTTCTAAGGAAAATGAGACAGCTTTGAATATTTTCATATGTATCTTCTTGAACACATGAGGTAAATACCGATGGTTCCCAAGTTAAAATGGTTCCACTGAGAGTTTTCTACTTTATAATCTTTTCTTGTGATGCTGGGCAGTGGTTATGAATCACACCTCCTAGTCAGTGATGAGGGAGATATTAGAGGTGATACCTATACAGTATACTGTATTGCCAATGTTTTTTGGTTATTTTTGTGTTTTACAAAGGCCTTCCTGGGCAGGCATGGTGGCATATGCCTATAAGCGGGAGTCTAGTCCCACTCAGGACAACGTAGAGACCTAGTGGCGTGCGCCTGTAATCCCAGCTACCTGGGAAGCTGAGGCTGGGGATCGCTTGAGTCTGTGGTACCCCGGGCAATGAGAGCCTGTGGTTCCACAGGCAAAAATAGTCTCAAGGAAAAAAAAATGCCCTCCTGTCGATGGTGGTGGTGCGTGCCTGTAGTCCAAGAGCTAAGAGGCAAAAGGCCTGGGAACACCTGAGTTCACGGGTTCAAAACTACCCTGGGCAACATAGTGAGACCTGGTCTTGAGAAAACAGCTGGGCCCGGTGGGATGCACCTGTAATCCCAGATAGCTGGGAGGCTGAGGCTGGGAATAACCTGAGTCCGCAGGATCAGGTATCCGGTGCAACATAGCAAGACTTAGTCTCAAAAAAAAAAAAAAAAAAAAAAGTCCTCCTGTGCCTGAATATTTACTATAAAATAAGCTTTCTGTTAAGATGATTTTGCTCAACTGTAGGTTAATTTAAGAGCACATTTAAGGAAGACTAGGCAGACTAAGCTGATGCTCAGTAAGTTAGTCGCATTATATGCATTTCTGACTAAAAATATTTTCAAATTTACAATGGATTTATCCATTGAGGAAGATCTCTATCTGTAGGGGGGTTACCTAGGAGTGGAATTGTATGGCATCAGGGGAATGTAAGTTTCAACTGTGTTAGATAATGACAATTGTTCTCCAAAGTCAACACTGCCTCCCTCCTATAGAAAGCCTCTCTTGTAAGATAAATTCCTAAACAACCAAGCTGACTGTTTCACTCTCTGGCTTAAACCTTCCATGACTCCCCATTGGCCCCCTGAGAAAGCCTAACACACTCATCACAGAAAAATCATTATCTGGTGGCCCCTGCCCAGTTATACTGGCTTTTAAAAAAAGTTAAACTTTTTTTAAATTCCTCTTACAGTCCCTATTAAGATCTTTTGCTTCCTCAGGCAGATTTAGTTCTCTCTTCCCTCTGCTGAGCATGTCTTAACATCACCCAGTACCCAGCACACCCAGTTTTTGGGTTTTTTTTTTTTTTTTAAGAATCAGTTACTAGGCCAGGCACGGTGGCTCGTGCTTGTAAACTTCAGCGTATGAAGCGGCCGGGGCCTAGGGATCGCGGTTCAAGTCCCGCCTGGGGCCCGTAGTGAGACCTAGTGCCAAAAAAACAGCTGGGCGTGGTGGCGCGCGCCTGTAATCCCAGCTACCTGGGAAGCTGAGGCTGGGGATTGCTTGAGTCTGTGGTACCCCGAGCAACGAGAGCCTGTGGTTCCATGAACAAAAAATAGTGAGACCTAGTCTCAAAAAAAAAAAAAAAAAAAAAAAAAAAAAAAAAAAAAAAAAAAAAAAAGAATCAGTTACTGATCTTATAGAAGGTATTATAGAATCCACCCAAAGGCCCCGTTCAATTGAGGAAGGAGGTTTGAGAGAACTTCTGGAGGAAGAGGCATGAAAGTGAAGTCCCCTGGAAGAGAACACTTCCTTGGGTAGCACATCAGCTTCAGACCATTCTCACAGCCATTCCATGGTTTGGTTCTTTATTTTCTCAGTTCTCTACTTCTCTCTGGAGAATCTAAACTTTAAACTCCTCCTGCTGGCATTTAAGGCGGCATTTAAGGTCTGACCCTTCTTGACCTCTCCCCCATTGTGTCCCAACTACAGGTCATCTTTGACCTAGTTCCCCTGCTTCTGGCCTCAGTCTGTCTTCCATAGCAGTCAAGGACACCTGAGTCAATCATGTCCCTCCTCAGATCACCCACTTCAAATGATCCATACATGACTCCCTGCACTGTCTCCTCCCTGTGTTTCCCCTTTACTCCCTCTGCTCCAGTCACACTTGCTTCCTCAATATTACTTGAAAAGTCCCACCTCAGGGCCTTTGTACTTGCCATTCCCTCTCACTGGTACCACCTTTCCCTAGATATCCCCTCAGTTCTTCCCTTCTCTCAAGTTTTTCAGTTTCCCCATCACTTATCTCCATCTACCTGTAGAGTTTTCCTTTCAAGTTTTCTTATTTCTTATCAGGAAATCTTGCTGATTTCCTGTTGAGAATATCAGCTCAACAAACACAGCAATTTGAGGACAGCCCACAGAACATGTTCAGTATTTGCTAAGTGAATGGAAGAGAATGGGTTAGGTAGGAGTTCAGTGGCTGCCAGTACCTCCCAACCCACCACCCAGTTGATGCCCGGGACTCACCAACTTTTTGTGCGATGTGGATGCAAACTTCCTCTGCAGTGAGGGTGTCCTCGCTGAAAATGACCCAGGGGTCACCACCACCAGGTCCCGCCCAGTGCAAAAGCACTTTCAGGCCTCCTCTGGTGGCCTGAGCCATGGGCTGAGCTCCATCCCCATCTGGTCTGCTGGCCTTACTGATGGCCCGTCTCTGCCACAGAGGCATGCTCCTGTCTGCTGACCTGGCTGGGAAGGGACAGCCCATGAATCCCTAGGTTGCAGGGTGGATGATGCTGTGTGCACCTTACTCTTCCATCTGTCCATACAGAGTCCTGAGGAGAAGAACCTGGATACCTCTTGCTGTGCAATATTAGGTACCCAGTACCAGTTCCCGAGCCTCAGTTTCCACACCTGTTTGATGGAGTTGGGAGTATCCACCCTCATCTATTAAATCTGTCATAAGTAGTTAAAACACTGACCCCCTTTATTGAACAAATAGGTACCAACATGAAAGTCTGTTCTAAATATACCTTCCCAAAATAATAAGGCAGAAAGTTACCTGGGGACAGATCCCTGTGTCAACCCAGGCAAGTCACTTAGCCATGCTGGACTTGTTTCCCCATTTAGAAAATGGGGATTCTGTGGGTATGGCTACTGAAAGATGGTTGGAACAGTTCAAGGTAGCTCTGCATGGTGCAGGTTAGGTACCATGATACAGGCATGGAAAAGATGACAAAAACAAGAATAAAATCATTACTCCTGGTGTCATCATCCTGATCATTTTTCTCTTTCTGACCAAAATGCCTATCTGGACAACAAGTGCTGATGAGGATGCAGAGAAAAAAGGAACACTCTTACACTGCTGGTGGGAGTGCAAACTGGTCCAGCCACTATGAAAGGCTGTGTGGAGGACCCGCAAACAACTGAAAGTGGAACTACCATTCAACCCAGCAATCCCACTACTGGGAATTTACCCAAAGGACACAAAAACATTAATTCAAAAAGACACATGTTCCCAGATGTTTATTGCAGCACTATTTACAATTGCCAGGATATGGAAACAACCCAAATGCCCCAAAACTGATGAATGGCTTAAAAAGATGTGATATGTTTACACAATGGACTATTATTCATCAATCAAAGAAGACAAACATGTCATTTACAGCAACATGGATGGAGCTAGCAGGAATCATGTTAGTGGAAATTAGCCAGAAAGAAAAAGAGAAATATGAGATGGTCTCACTTATATGAGGGTTATAGGAAAAACAAATAAACAGCCAAGAAAAAACAAAAGTGACAACAGATCTAAAGCATAGAGCAAGGGAGGGGGAAGAAAGTAAAATCATGGGAGGGGGAGGGCACAAGAAATAAAGAAGGTGCACAGGTGATAAGGTGATGGGAGAATATGGGGTAGACAACAATGTAATATATGTGTGTGTGCTATGTATATATGTGTGTGCAATCAATTAAAAATAATTTAAAAACTTGAAAAAATAAATGAATTAAAAAAAATGCCTACCTCCCACAACCAATCCCAGGAGACACCCCAGACTGTGCTGAGTCTAGGAGGGATTGTGTTCAGCTCGCTCTCCCCAGCAAACGGTAGGTTCTTCAGGAATTAGTTCCGCTAAGTCTGCTCCTCATCTGGAAAATGGGTGTGTAACAGTCTCTCCCTTAAAACGGTTACTGGGAAGATTCCATGATAGGAGACAGGGAAAGGGCCCGGTCCAGCTAGGCATGCAGGGAGCGTTAGCTAAGTATTCGCTATTATCTATAATGTTTGAGATAAGAGTAGCCAAATGGGTCTTCAGTTGTCCACCTCTTCCTTCCTCGTCCCCACTGGATCCAGACCCAGCTTTGAAAATGGAGTTCGGGTAAGTCTACACACAAAAAAACCTACACGCGCGCGCACACACACACACACACAAACCGTCAAAGCCTCCTGACAGAGGTAGGAACCGTGTGTGCACCCGCGGGGTACGGACCAGCCCCGAGGCCGCGGGTGGTTCCATGCCCCTTCGGCCAAGCGCAGCCAATTTGGGCGCCTCCAGCCGGCCGCAACTCCCCGGATGACCTCGCGGACGCGCCCCTTACTGCCGGACTCCACACTCACCCTCTCCGGGGGAATAACACTCAAGTCCCTACCCAGATCCTGGCGCGGAGCAACAGCGGAAAAATCGCCGCCGAGACACCTTCCCGGCCCGTAGGTCTCCTGCAATGAGCACACCCATTGGCCGCCTTCCTGTCGTTCGCACGTAACCATTGGTCCTTTCTCTGCAGCAGCGCGACTCAAGTAGGTCTCCAAGTTTCACTTGTGGCTCAGCAGCGATTGGCTGATGCGCCACTGTATCTATGACTGGCTCCTGTGAGGTGAGCGGAGACGCAGAAAGAGGTGATTCCCACAGGTCCGCGCGGGATGGTGTCTCCTCAAGTCGCTCGCTCTCACTGGTGGTGGGCCAAGTCAGGCTTCCGGACCTGTCTCAGGAGCAAACCCCGAGTTCTCACTCCAGTGATCAAGCCTCTTGCGATCCTTCAACCTCCTCCAACGCAGCTACCAACCCACCCTGTTCTTTTTGTAGTTTTACATGCATGATTTCATCTGACACTCATACCCTTTTCTCAAAGAAAGAAACAGGCACAGATACTCTTCTTGACACTTTAGTCCTCTAAGCTCTATTCTCTAAAGTCCTCAACTTTCACCGAGGGGGGTCCTGTCTTTGCCCAATCACATTATCCACAGTGGGGATACCCATACAGTGCACTGTACTGCCAGTGTTTTGGGGATTTTGGTATTTTCTGTTTCACAAATGCCCACCTGTGTCTGAGATATTCAGCACTTTATTATAAAATAGCTTTTGTGCTAAGATGGTTTTGCTCAACTGTAGGCTAATATAAGTGTTCTGAGCACATTTAAGGTACACTGGGCCTAGTTATAAAATCTTACAAGTTCCTTATCCCTGACCTGGCATGGTGGTGCATGCCTGTAAGTGGCAGCCTAGGAAGCCTCGGCCGGGGTCAGGGATAGCTGTTCGAGTCCCACCGGAGGCACGTAGTGAGACCTAGTCCTAAGAAAATAGCTGGGCATGGTGGCACACGCCTGTCATTCCAGCTACCTGGGAAGCTGAGGCTAGGGATTGCTTGAGTCTGTGGTACCCCGGCAATGTGAGCCTGCGGTTCCTTGGGCAGAAATAGCGAGACCTAGTCTCAAAAAAAAAAGGTTCCTTATCCCTGGCCTTTGATATGTTATCTCTCTCTCTCTCTCTCTTTCTTTCTCTCTCTCTCTTTCTCTCTGCCCCACCCTGCCCATTCCCCATCCTCTCACTCCCCTCCCTATACACACACTTCTGCCTATATTATGATATTTAATTTAAAAAAAATTTTTTTTTGAAACTAGGTCTCACTATTTTTGCCCGTGGAACCGCAGGCTCTCGTTGCCCGGGGTACCACAGACTCAAGCAATCCCCAGCCTCAGCTTCCCAGGTAGCTGGGATGACAGGCGCTCGCCACCACACCCAGCTATTTTTTGGAGCTAGGTCTCGCTAAGGGGCCCCACGTGGGACTCGAACCCAGATCCCTAGCCTCTGCCGCTGTATAAGCTGAAGCTTACAAGCACGAGCCACCGTGCCCGGCCCAGAATAATATTTTCTTTAATGGAGTTGAGTAGTTTTTCCAGATGACAAACACAAAGTGCCTAAGAACAGAACTAGGTTTACTTATGGAGTTGGAGCTGTTACTGGCCGTGGTGGCACACGCCTGTAATCCCAGCTACCTGGGAAGCTGAGGCTGGGGATTGCTTCAGTCTGTGGTATCCCAGGCAACGTGAACCTGCAGTTCCACAGGCAAAAATAGCAAGACCTAGTCTTAAAAAAAAAAAAAAAAAAAAGCTTCCCAATGAAACATGCAGTTATCCATCCCCGTGTGGGCAAATAGAGTCAAATAGAGTCAGCCTGAAGTGGTGCCTCTGAAGCCCGAAGAGTTGCCACAAATTTTTTTCCAGCCTCAGCTTCCCAGGTAGCTGGGATTACAGGTACACGCTACCACGCCCAGCTATTTTGGGGGACTAGGTCTCACTACATACCCCTAGTGGGACTCAAACCGCGATCCCTGGCCCTGGTTGTGGCTTCCTAGGCTGCCACCTACAGGCATGCACCACCATGCCTGGCCTAAGTTGCCACAAATTTAAGGCATCTTCTGGTGGGGACCCATAGGAAAAGGGGCCAGGGGAGTAAAATTTAAGTACAAATCAAGATTACGCTGCCATGGTCAGCCAACCCATCTGTCTCTCACCCATGTGTCTCTACACATCTTGATTCCTCAGGTCTACCCCAAGTTCCCCAAGTCCCTGGTGCAACTTAAAGTTGAGAAGCAAATGGGCCTTTTCATCACATGTTTTCATCACACATCTGCTCCAGTGTTTTCTCCTGTTTCTCACCTTCCTGGGTCTCTTCTGTGTTTCAAGCTTCTCCTCACTGCTCATCTCAGGCCCTATAGATGGGGTAGGGAACAGGAAACCTCCCTTTCTCTGGAGAAGTCCGTTACTAGGCCATAACTGCTGTGGCCTAGGGCATATAGCTTCTCTGAGTCTGAGGAAATAAGGAGAAAGACTGATTTTTTCTCAATGTGCACTTATGGAGATTGAACGTGAAGTTGAAGATGGAAATTTAACCAGGCACCTAGTGGGTAATTACCTCTGGGAAACTGGGGAGCAAGAAATCAATGGTGATTCATCCTAACAAGGGAATAAAATATGCAGCTGGGGGTGGGGTGGTGAGAGGCTGTGTACCGGTATGGAGAAATCGCTGTAGAGTCTATATATTTCACAATACAGGAAAGGAATAAAAAGAATGTATTCTATTTCCTTGAGTCTATTCAACCCACTTCTCTTGAAAGAAATCAAGAGATAAAAAAGATAGTGGCTAGCGCAGGAAAAGAAATCTCAGGGGCTCCTTGATAGCTCCATTTCTCTCTCACATTGTCCCTTTATCAGCAAAACCTGGTAGATTCTCACCCTTTATTGCATTATCACCAGCTTTAGCAACATAGCAACTTCGGTCCTGATTATAGATTCTTGTATTTACCCCTCCCTCCACAGTATCATTCCTGCTTGACCCAGAGTGTACCTATGAATACCGGAGTCAGATGTTGTCTCTCATCTGTGCAGAACCCTCCTTGATTTCCATCTCAGTGGAAAAGTCCAACTCTTCTCTGTGGCACATAGGCCCTGTAGGACCTGTCCTATTACATGTCATATGCCCTCCCAGGGACCCCCTCACTCACTACTTCAGCCATGAAGATCTCATTGATATTCCTGTAACAGACCATGTAATGAACTATAGAAATGATCCCTGAAAGTATAGTCTTTTGTAACAGACCATGTATAGTCTGGACTCAGGGCCTTTGTATTGACTGTTCCCTCTCCCTGGAATGAATTCCTCAAAATGTTGCATGGCTCTTTCCTATACTCAACTCTGAATCACCTCAAATAAAAGCAATTAATTATTTTCACAACAAATGATATTTATTCAGAAATAAGAGAGGGTGGTCCCCAGTTCAAATCCAGTGTGTTTGACTGCAGAAATAAAGTGTATTCATAGAGAGACTGATGAACTCTTCCCCCCATTTTTGTCTCACAATTCTCTATGTAACCTGTGAAGAATCAACACTTCAATTTCCACTGGAAGGGGAAACAGTGGGAGATGCAAGGTATGCTGGGTCCTATAATTTGCTGATTTAGGCACGTGTAAGCACTCTGTTTCCCACCTCCCAACCTCATTTTAATAGGGCTCTGAATACTAGTGTCCATCATCTTCAAATACTAAATTGCTGTTCTGTGTGCATTTCAACTTTACAAAACTATATGACACATAGATGACCCTCCACCACTTGATTCTGTTTACTCAGTGATAAGTTCTTTCATCCAGGTTGATGAAAATAACTTAAATGTGCCTTTTCTCTACAGTATCATATTCCATCTGTGCACATGGATAGTCAAAACTTGATTGTCCCCTGACCTTTAAGTGGTTTCCATTATTGTTGTTACAAGTGTTAGAGGAATGGTGAAGAACCACCTCCAAGCCAGTGGATGACTCTCATACTCAATGAGGAGTTTCTCAGACTGAACACCCGGCCTTTTAACAGAGACTGCTGGGAGCAAGGGGAAGAGATGAGTGGCCATGTTGACCTTAAAACACAAACACACGGTTGTGGTGGCATACTCCTGTAATCCCAGCTACCTGGGAGACTGAGGCTAGGGATCACTTGAGTCCACAGGTTTGAGACAACCCCGGGCAACATAGCAAGACCTAATCTCTAAAAAAAAACAAAAAACAAAAAAACAAAAATAAAGCACAGGCATGTTCTGTCTTTTTTCTGACTGACTTCTGACTACATTCTATCTCTGTTGACTGGTGCTGTGTGTGGGTAACACAGACAGCATTTCTGGTGACAGGTTGGCCAATAAATTTCCCCCTCCTTTTTCTCTTAGGTCTTCTTTTTTCTCATTCCCTATGTTAACAACCTTTTTTATGTTAAGTTTCTCTATGTGGCCTGCATTATTAGGCCCATGGGTGAGGACTCACCAACCAGGTTATCCTCAGTCCTTTCTGTTTGTCCTGTTCACAAGGACAGTTTGGGAGAGAACAAAGGGCTCAGGTTTGTCTTGTTTTATTTTGTGGTATTTTATTTTGTGTTTTATTTTGTGAACAGAATTTTACCTTTATGGGCCAAGGGGATCAGTCCCAAAGCCTTAGTGTATGAATCACAGTTGTCAAGCATAAACTAAGGGTCTCCTGCAATAACATGAAGACATTGACTGGGTAGGTGATTTGGAATAGGAATTCACAGATGATGTTGAGAACTTTATGCTCATAAATACCTGTGTTAAGGAAAAAAAAAGTCCAGCTAAGCATGCTTAAAAGATCTTGTTGCTTTATACAAAGATTCACAAATCTAGTTGCACCCATCTAATAGAAAGGAGCTCTGAGTTGTAGAAAGGACCAGGAACCAGGAAGTTAAATGGGCAAAAACTGGATTAGTTATGGCAAGGTAACTTCCTCAGGATCTGTCAGGAAGATGACCTCACCAGCACTGACCAGATAGATGGTTCTTTATTGACTGTTTTTTGATGGAGGGCCATAGAATAAAGGCGCCTGAGGGGGCATTGGGTGGTTTGCCTCTGATTTCAGAGTTCTTTGAAAACCTGCAGCCCAGGAATCTGTCCCTAACCAGGTCCAGCCTGGGCAGGGGCTGGGCTTTTCCCTTTTATATTGGGCTCCAAAATATTAGAAATGGGCTTGAGCTGGACACGGTGGCTCATGCCTGTAAGCTTCAGCCTATGAAGCAGCTGGGGCTAGGATCAGGGTTTGAGTCCCGCTCGGAACAACAGAATGAAACCTAATCCCAAAAAATAGATGGGTGTAGTGGTGGCATGCACCTGTAATCCCAGCTACCTGGGAAGCTGAGACTGGTGATTGCTTGAGTCTGTGGTACCCCGGGCAATGGGAGCCTGCGGTTCCATGGGCAAAAATAGCGAGACCTAGTCTCAAAAATAATAATAATAATAATAATAATAATAATAATAATAATAATAATTTAAAAAATAAGAAAAGAAATGGGCTTGAGAATGGGCCAATGTGATTAGAGCTTGACCACCACCAATTAAACATCTGAATTGGAGACCTCCCCCCACTTTTGGCAGTTCTGTAAATATGATGCAGTCATTACTCCCCCCCCCCAACCCTTTTGGCAGTTATGCAAACATAGGATTGAAAAAATCTTCCAATCTGATTCGTGCTCCCATGGATGCCAATCAACTAAAAGAACTAGGTTGAAAGTATCCTGGAGACTATTTTAGCCAGACTCCAACAAGTTTGGTGTTGGGGTGTGTGTATAGCTCAGAAGAGGACTTGAAGAGGAGCTTGAAGAGGTAGTTGGAGACACAGTTGGTTGATCCAGAAGACTGAGCTATAATACTGAGCCTTGTCCCCTGGCACCACCCCTTCACAGATGCGACCTCATACTCTGTCTCTGATATCATCTGCTGAGTGACACTATTGGACCTATGCTAGGTGCCCCTAAAAGAGCTGGCTGCTAGCAGGTAGCTTTATGCCCAGCATCTCTAAAAGCTGTAACATTGGTTCCTGCCTCCGACACATCCACCCCAACCCCTGGTATTTTTGAGATCATCTGATCAAGTGCTGCCCAGTCTAGCCTTTGGGTTGCTGTTGCTGTTTGTGGCACAACCTCTGATGAGAACTCCAAGAACTTCATGAACTTCAACCCATTGCTACTGCCTCCAGACCTACTACTAACTCTACTTTCTCCCAACTTCTGTCCAAACTCTCTTCTTGGCAAATAAACCCTGTTGTAGATGAACTCTGAGCTTGAGTGATTTTGCAGTTGAGTCCATGGGTAAGGACCCATATACCTTTCCTCCACCTTGATTGGCACTGTCCTTTGATCTGTTTGCACTCTAGTTAAAGTTTACATTTCTTGGAGAGACCAAAACTTCAATTGGTTTAGTTTGGTCTCAGTTTAAGGCTTAGCCTGAGTCACTCTGATATTGGGTGGAGAGAGAGAGAGATTTTTTTAAACTATAACCAATAACTCAGGGTCGGGCATGGTGGCTCGTGCCTGTAAGCTTCAGCCTATGAAACGGCCCAGGCTAGGGATAGAGGTTCAAGTCCCGCCTGAGGCAACACAGCGAGACCTAGTTTCAAAAAGTAGCTGGGCGTGGTGGCGTGAGCCTGTAATCCCAGCTACCTGGGAAGCTGAGGCTGGGAATTGCTTGAGTCTGTGGTACCCTGGGCAACGAGAGCCTGCAGTTCCACAGGCAAAAATAGCGAGACCTAGTCTCAAAAAAACAAAAACAAAAACAAACAAACACCCTGCATTTTGAACTCACAGCCGCTTGGCCTCAAATGTAACTTTTACAACTCCTGCAGCCTAAAGATATTCAAACTTGTGGGTTCTTGTCATCTGTAGCTCCCTTACCATTATTTTCAGAGCCAGAACAGATTCTTAATTTAAAAAGAACTATTTCAAACAAAGTGATTTCCTAATTACTACAAAAACAACCATATAAGAAAAACCCCGATTATTCCAACAGTCCAAAACCTCAGTCTCTTAGTCCTGATCATCTCATCAACAGCCAATCAATCAGAGTTCATCAGAGCATGCTCCAAACAAACATCCTTCCTTCTTCTTGGCGTGTTCCATCCAAGCAGGTAGACAAAGATGCTACTGTCTCTTCCTTGCTGTGTCCTCTTCACTTCAGGTGGAAGAAAGAAATTCCGAAGAACAGGAACCAATAACAGAATCATCAAGACCTCCTCATGGCCTCTCCAAAAATCCTTAGGTTCACTTTAAGACACACACTCAGCTTAACCATGCTAAAGCTGTGAGTCCACAGGGTTGGGCCTATGGTCAGGCTGCCTGCCTCAGCCATGCACCCTGGACTTATATTGTCCTTCTCCCCAGAATGCTAACCCCAAAATGGTTCATTCCAAAAATGGCTGATCCCTTTCTTTGTTCCTCAAATGTCTTTATACTTTTCTTACGAAGTCTTCCTGACACAGACTTCTGGGGGGGAAGTCCTGTCAGGCAGGTATGCAAATCAAAGTACTGCAGTAGCACATGCCTTTAAGCGCATCTCTCGAGCACGGTTGAGACTAGGAATCGCTTGAGTCCCAGGTTTGAGACCCGCCCGGGGCAACATAGCTAGGGAGACCTAGTCTCAAAAAATAGCTGGGCATGGTGGCTCAGGCCTGTAATTCCAGCTACCTGGGAAGCTGAGACTGGGGATCGCTTGAGTTCATGGTACCCCAGGCAACATGAGCCTGAAGTTCCCCTGGCAAAAATAGTGAGACCTAGTCTCAAAAAAAAAAAAAAAAAAAAAGTATTACCCAGCACTCTGTAAAATCTGCAAGTCTATAGTAACAGGAGAGTAGATAGCTTTTCATCAAATGTATGTATCAACTATTAATGGCAGGAGGGGGGAGGAAGTCTTCCGGCATCAACTCCATTTTAGGCTTGTAGCTTTATTTTTAACAAATGGAATTAGCCTTTCCATATGCAATATTGTGATCAAGAAAGATATAGCATATGTGTGGTAACATCTAAAGAGGTGTAAATCATACCTCAGATTCCTATGAAATGTGTACCAACATTACTGTTAGAGTTTATATACAGTTCTTGACAGGTCTGGGGAGTTTTCAATGCAGTATCTTCACAGGGCAGTCACAGGAGCCTGGTTATTTTCTCTCATCTGTCGGGATCTGGGCAAGATTTATTCTCTGGGTTGTGAAACTGGGTTGTGACAACATTGTAAGTTGCTTGTAATATTTAACATTTCTTTTTGTTTTTAACTCTTAACTGTTTAACTCTTAACATTCCCCCCTTTTTGTCTTGTAAGTTTTTGCAGAGCCCAGTGATGGGCTACAAATTTGAGTATATTTTTAATTGATGTAACTGTTGGTATTGCTGGTGAAGTACCATTGATAGGGTACCCCCCCCCATTGTCTCCTATTTAAGATAGCAGATTTCAAGGACAGGCATGCTAAAATGGGAGAATGACCTTAGTTGGAATTTCCCTTCAGGGAGATGCAGGGGAAGAAAGAAGTGAAATGGTCAAGGTGAAACAGATTTCCTGGAAGGTGGGAAATCAGGGTATATAAAGGGTATGAAAACAAAGAGAGGGAGGCATTCAGATTGGAATATGGAGACTGGATAGAGAGAGAGGTTGAATGGAGGAGAGATGGGAATCGGCCATCTTGTAAAGATGTGAGCCATGTGAGCTTGGCCATGTGGCCACCGAGGGCCTGCAACCCTTGGCTGACCCAGGCTGGCAGCATGTGTGCTGAATGCAGTTAAGGAGTTTACAGATGAGAACTCCGTGTTGGAGTTTGTTTTGCTGAGTTTGACTTGTGTCTGAAAGAGGCCGTGCCAAAGTTAGGCCTGAGAAGAAAGTGAACTTTGCTGGTTTGGCACCTTGGAGTTCCTGCTACCTGAAGGTGACAAGGAGAACACAGCGTGGAATACAAGGAGGAGCAGCCAAACGAACAAGTCTTCAAGCGTCCGGAGATGGACTCTGACTGGACATTGGTGAGATGATCAGGTCTGAGAGACTGAGGATTTCTGGGCAATCTGGGAAAGGACTTTGGACAATACAGAGAAAGGTTTTGGACAATGTTGAAGTATTCTGAGTCTTACATGTTTCTTTTGTAATTATTAGGATAATTAGAAACCACTTTGTTAGAAATAAATTAGTCTGCACTGATAGTCTTACATTGGTTTGGTATTTTGGTTGAGAAGGCTGGGGATGCAAAGAAACTGCTTCGGAGAGAGAAGCAGGCCTGTAAGCCTTTCTTTGGTCACCCACTTTCAGTTGGCGACCCTGGAGGCTGCCATCCTCTGGTTAATTAACCCAAGGGAATAAAACCCTTTCATTAATTACCTTAACAGCCAACAGTCAAAAGGTAGATGGTAAAGTTACAGATGGTAAAGTTAACTATGGTAAAGTGCAGACATGGATCTGAGATGGACAAGGTTGTATAATGTCCCCTTTATGGGGATTCTGTGGGCATGCAGTGCAAAGCCCTCTGTGCATGGTGGATATGTGATTAGGATAAAGTGCTTGCTTACACCAAAATGGTTAATTGGTGAAGAGGGAAGTGATAAGTTTAATGTAAATCTGCCTGACAAAATCCAGTATGTATTTAAAAAGCCAGATTTGCCAAGAGTTTGGAAGTTTAGGAAAAAGTAGTTAACTACTTAGTACAGATTGAAGATTTATGCAGTCATGACAGTCTGAATGAAGTTGGGGACCTTGTGTTCCACAGGTTACATGACTTGGTTTTTCCCTCGTGGATACTTAATAATTGGTAAATGCCCATTTCGTGAAATGATTTGTTTACTGGCTAGTATTGAAGTCTTATGTTTTGCAGTTTTGCCTAATTGTACCAGAAGTTTTGCCTGACTGTGAAATGGATAGTGGTTTGATAAATGGTATTAATGTAACTGCATGTTTTATTGTGTTAAAATGGATATTGCTTTGATGTATATACTTTGTTACTGACATAACTGAATGTTTTTGCCTGGTACATGTATTGTATTTGCAAGTTGGATTGAGAAATGGGTTTGTTTTAGAATTTATTTTTATAGATATAAAATTTTTTTAAAGATCAGAGTGGGGAAATGATAGGGTGTGCCCCCCCCAAAGTCTCCTGTTTAAGATAGCAGATTTCAAAAACAGGTATGCTAAAATGGGAGAATGACCTTAGTTGGAATTTCCCTTCAGGGAGATGCAGGGGGAGAAAGAAGTGAAATGGTCAAGGTGAAACAGATTTCCTGGAAGGTGGGAAATCAGGGTATATAAAGGGTGTGAAAACAAAGAGAAGGATTTGATTGGATTCAGGTTGGAGATTCTAATATGGAGACTGGATAGAGAGAGATTCAGTGGAGGAGAGATGGGAATCGGCCATCTTGTAAAGATGTGAGCCATGTGAGCTTGGCCATGTGGCCACCGAGGGCCTGCAACCCTTGGCTGACCCAGACTGGCAGCATGTGTGTTGAATGCAGTTAAGGAGTTTGCAGATTTGAACTCCGTGTTGGAGTTTGTTTTGCTGAGTTTGATTTGTGTCTGAAAGAGGTCGTGCAAAAGTTAGGCCTGAGAAGAAAGTGAACTTTGCTGGTTTGGCACCATGGAGTTCCTTCTACCTGAAGGTGACAAGGAGAAGACAGCGTGGAAGACAAGGAGGAGCAGTCAAAGGAACATGTCTTCAAGCGTCTGGAGATGGACTCTATCTGGACATTGGTGAGATGATCAGGACTGAGAGACTGAGGATTTCTGGGCAATCTGGGAAAGGACTTTGGACAATACAGAGAAAGGTTTTGGACAATGTTGAAGTATTCTGAGTCTTAAACGTTTTCTTTTGTAGTAATTAGAAAGTCACTTTGTTAGAAATAAATTAGTCTGCACTGATAGTCTTGCATTGGTTTGGTATTTTGGTTGAGAAGGCTGGGGATGGTGGTAAGAACCCACGAGTGGAAAGTTTAAGCTGTGTTGTAAAGTTTTTCTTTTTAGGTCTGAAAGAGAGAAAGAAAGCAGAGAGAAACTGGTAGCTGATGTTTGCATATCAATGGTAAAGGTGATCAGTGAAAATGCTAATGAGGAGTGTGTAGCCTGCTTTGTAGAGAGAAGCAGGCAGATAGGTGTATACAGTTAAAGGTAAAGTCAGAAAATCTTATTTACACCCTGTTTCACCATGGTATGGACTACATTAAACCTGTCATGTATAAAGGGAAGCAAACAATTAATACAAGGGCCAAAGGTTAGCGTTAGCAAAAAGCATAATAACAGGGCAACAACGATGTTAATCAAGGAGATAATGATGTTAATCAAGGAGACAGTTGAACCAGGGTTTAAACTAGCTTTTTTTTGCCTCTTTTTTTTAGCTAATTTTTTTTAACTTTAACTATTGAGTCTTTAACCATTCTTGTATGATTAGCATTTTTTAAAAGCGGGTTTTTTTTTGTTTTTTTTTTTAGTGCTGCACAACACCCCCCCCCCCACTCCCTTGCTGTATTAATAGATTTAACCCGCGGTTTTGGAACACAACTTTTTTTTTTTGAGACTAGGTCTCGCTATTTTTGCCCGTGGACCCTCAGATGTGGCCAAAAGACAACAGAGTGCAGTGTAAACCTCAGGCTCACGTTGCCCAGGGTACCACAGACTCAAGCAATCCCCAGCCTCAGCTTCCCAGGTAGCTGGGATTACAGGCGTGCACCACCACGCCCAGCCAGTTTTTTGGAACTAGGTTTCGCTACAGGCCCCAGGATAGGCTGAAGTTCCCGCGGCCGCTTCATAGGCTGAAGTGTTTGGCCCTGAATCAAACACAGCTGGGCACAGACACCCCAGACACATGAAGATAAGAACAAAAGAAATAGTTTATTAGGAAAGCTCAGCTGAGGGCTACTGAGTCAAGGGAAATTCAGCGCTCTGACTTGTTCACCAGTAAGTCCTTTTATATGTCTTATCTGCATTCCTATTCTAAGTCAAACAAATGTGAAATATGGGGCGCCTCTTGGCAACACAATTTAAGTTTATGACTAGGCTAACCATGAAGTTACCTATAATAACATAAGGCCATTTGAGGGGTTATCAAATTGTTTTCTTTTGCAGAGAGAGGGGGTGTCCCTTAGGGAGGGAACTGCTTGTCTCCTAAATCAAGGGAGTGCTGCACCAAATTTCCTCAATTTATTGTTCAGGCTTTTAACATTTCCACAGAAGCTTACAGGCACAAGCCACTGTGCCCGGTGGAACACACCTTTTGATAGGGAGCTCAGGGTGGTTTTGAGGCTAGAGATAGATTTTTTTTAATTTGTTCTAAATCTTTATATATGACTGCCCTTAGAGAGGAAAACTGTCTTTTCTGCCTAGTGACTGCTGTGCTCTTCAGGCCAGCTCCAGCTAGCTTAAGCAATGAGGCCAGGGTTAAGAGCGCTTTAAGAACCCAGATTCAACGCTGGCCACGGTGGCTCGGGCTTGTAAGCGTCAGCCTATGAAGCCGCCAGGCTAGGGATCATGGAGTCCACTTGGGGCCCGTAGGGAGACCTAGTTCCAAAAAAATATCTGGGCGTGGTGTCGCGCACCTGTAATCTCAGCTACCTGGGAAGCTGAGGCTGGGGATTGCTTGAGTCTGTGGTACCCCGGGCAACAAGAGCCTGCGGTTTCACAGGCAAAAATAGGAAGACCTAGTCTCAAAAAAAAAAAAAAAAAAAAAAAAAATGAACCCACATACAAATTGCTTACGAACCTTTTCACCTGGGGCTGTGGGAAGGCACCTCATTTTTCCTCTTTTCACTTTTCTCCCCTGCTTGCCAGTTTCCAGGCCCCTCTGCCACTGCCAGAGAGAGTATTTATTTATTTTTTACACTGACGACTGCGCAGCCTGTTGGAGGACCAGTTTACACTGAGTCACCCAGGGAGGGTGAAGGTTTAATCTGGCTTGCTGGAGTTTTTGAAAGCCTCCCAGGCAATTTGAATGAGTCTGAATTGTAATGCCTGAAGGGATTGGTTAACAGCTGTTACCTCAGTCTGTGACTTAGGGAGGAGAGGGTGATTTATGTGTTTGTTTTCATTCATTCATTCATTCATTCATTCATTCATTCATTCACTCACTCACTCACTCACTCACTCACTCATTCACTCAGTCTCGCTATTTTTGCACCACCATGCCCGGCCAATCTCATAAGAGGTTTTTAAAGATCTGTTGTTTGACTTTAGAACCCTCCAGGGGAAGGCTGGGCGCATCCCTGTAAGCAGCAGCCTAGGAAACCATGGCCGGGGCCAGGGATCGAGGCTTGAGTCCCGCCTGGGGCCCGCAGCGAGACCTAGTTCCAAAAAAATATAGCTGGGCATGGTGGCGCGTGCCTGTAATCCCAGCTACCTGGGAAGCTGAGGCTGGGGATTGCTTGAGTCTGTGGTATCCTGGGCAACATGAGCCTGAGGTTTGCACTGGACTCTGTTGTCTTTTGGCCACATCTGACCTTTTTTTGGTGTGTGAGTGGCTACAAAATTTCAACTGCTTTTAAGAACTCTTCTTTTCCTTTGCTCATCTTTCTTTTTTTTTCTTTTTTTTGAGACTATGTCTCTCACTATTTTTGCCCGTGGAACCACAAGCTTCCCGGGGTACCACGGTATTTTTTTTGTAACTAGGTTTCACTACGTTGCCTGAGCAACACTTGAACCTGGATCCCCAGCAGCGGCTTCCTAGACTGCCGTTTACTCGAATGCGCCACCATGCCTGGCCTCATCATTTTTTTGATGTTTTTTTTTTTTTTTTTTGCATAACTCACTTACCTCTCCTACTCCAAGTCACATGTCCTCTCTCCTTATTTTAGTTTACTTTTTTCTGACTCACACAGTCCTTCCTGCAACATATATAATACTTTCTGTAACTTTACAATAGCACACTGGTATCTTTTATTTTTTAGTAATTTTGGCCATATTTTTATGTAAATACCTTTTAGGCTATCTGGACCAGCTCAGATGAAGTTTTTCCTTAAATCCCTCTAGTTTTTATAACTTTTTTTGATTTTTTTTGAGAGACTGGTAGAAAAAGTCTAGAGTTTTTTTTACCTTTAGTTAGGACCTGAAGGGGAGTAAGACAGAAGGAAAACGCATTTCTCATGGACAGGGTTTGTTAACAAGGGAATTTAACAGGGAAAACAAAAAAGGTCCACAAAGCCACAAGTGGCAATTATCTTACCCCAGTCACCATTTTAGTTTTAAAAGTCCCTAGCCGGGCACGGTAGCTCGTGCCTGTAAGCTTCAGCCTATGAAGCGGCCGGGGCTAGGGATCGCGGTTCGAGTCCCGCCTGGGGCTCGTAGCGAGACCTAGTTCCAAAAAAAATAGCTGGGCGTGGTGGCGTGCGCCTGTCATCCCAGCTACCTGGGGAGCTGAGGCTGGGGATTGCTTGAGTCTGTGGTACTCCGGGCATCGAGAGCCTGTGGTTCCACAGGCAAAAAATAGCGAGACCTAGTCTCAAAAAATATATAAATAAAAGTCCCAAAGATGCAAGTCCATGATAGCGCCCCTTTATCCCTTTAATTTTTTTATACAGTTTTATTTTGTTCTTTAGGTTACAACCACCGTTATATATTTCCCCCCCTCCCTCCTCCTTCTGTTGCCCCTTCCATTCTCTCGAACCCCACTCTTTGTTGTTTATTAGCTGTGCTGAGTCCATTAGTCTCTTTATGTTAGTGTCTTTTCTCTGGGTGAGGGACTGTGTTGTTGGGTGCAGGTGAACCTTGCTGTTAGATTTTCAGTCTTAAGTTTGTGTTGGGTGGCCAGGTTATATTCGTTTGTGATCTGTCCATGTTTTCTTGCTGCAGGCCGTCCTCTCCAGTCCAAGCCCATCTCCATTGCTTTGCTGCTTTTCCTTATGGCTCTGGTGTCAGGCTTTGGGGGTCTTGCCCCCAGCCAGTGTTGGTCAAGAAGTTTCTCTGTGAGTTCAGGCTTCTATGAGTGGCCTTTGAAGATCATCTCCTCTGCTTCAGTTTGCAGTTTTGATGTGGGGCCCATTGTCCCCTCTTTGGTCATCCTCTCCTCTCCCGTAATGAGGGGAGGGTATGTTGCTCTCCTT
>PVHY01005512.1:0-11152 GCA_004024945.1 Uropsilus gracilis
GGAGGGAGGAGGGAAGGGGAAAATTATATAACAGAGAGGTTGTAACCCAAAGAACAAAATAAAATTGTTAATAAAACAAAACAAAACAAAAACAAAAGGCTGAGGGAGTGCTCTGCTCCTGTTATTTACTCTGCTCATTTTCCCAGCAGAATACAGCAGAATTGTGGCCTATGGAAAGGCAGTCTCAGAACTGAGAGACAGTGGCTTGGGCTGGAAGGTTGTTTCCATGTCTTGGCTATTGTAAGCAGTGCTGCAATGAGCATAGAAGTGAAGGTTTCCTTTCAAGTCAGTGTTTTTGTGTACTCTGGGTAGATTTCTAAGAGTGGAATTACTGCATCATATAATAGATTCATTTTTAATTATTCTATGCAACTTCCTTACAGCTTTCTATAGTGGATAACTCCACTGCTCTTTACATTCCCACCAGCAATGTGTGATGGTTACTTTATTCCATATTCTCACCAGCATTTGTTGTTTCTGGTTTTTTAATACAGACAGGTGGTTTCTTGTTGTGGTTTTGGTTTGCATTTTCTGATTATAAGTGATGATAAACATTTTTCATATGTCTGTTGGCCATTTACTTTTCTTCTTTGGAAAAGGGTCTTTTTAGTTTTTTTGTCCATTTCTTGACTAGGTCATTTGCTTTGTTGAGTTGTTCAAGCTTTGTAAAATCTTTAATACCTGTTCCTTATCAGATGCCAGGTGTGTAAAAATGTTCTCCCATTCTATCAAAAAAGAGAATAGCCTAGAAACATGTAAAATGAAACAAGGCAGAGTATGCAAGAGATAAAGTGGAATTTGATCAAAATACATCGTGTGTATTAGTGTAGTCTTAGAAGGAAAAGGAAATAAAATGAAGTAGAAGCAAATTTGAAGAAATAATTACTGACAAGAATACAAACTTTTGAAAGATCCAAAAATTGAAATACGATTCTAAACAGTAAGTTTTTAGGGTAATCTTTCATGCCACAAATGGTCAAAGTCCCTTCAATCTCATGTGACAAGTGTTCAGAGTTCTCCAGTATAACCATGAAAAAGAACTCAGATGTGGAAATATTCATGCCAACAAGCACTCCATGAGCTCTTCAAAGAGTTTAATTATAATCATGCACTGCCTGAGTGACACACCTCTATTTAAACTTTATTTTCTATCTAGTCTTATAACTTTATATCACTATTCAGTTGTTAATGATTCCTATATTTCTCCTCTAGTTTTATCTCCCTTCACTGATTAATCAAATTCTATTTCCAATGGAATGAAATACTTTCATACGGGTGATAAGGAGTGATGCATAATTTAATATGTCTAAGACTTCATTGGTGTCATTTCAGCTCTGAAACTTTGTAAGTTTAATCTCCCACACCCTAGTGAACAACATAACCATCTTCCCAGTTATTCAAAAGAGAGAAAAATCTAGAAATGACCCTTGATTTCTACCTTTTCTTAATTCTTCACATTCAGTCATCATAATTTTTCAATTCTAAATATTCAAATTCATCCATTTCTCTGACCCAATGGTCTCACTGTATGTGGAATACAGGGTAGCCAAACAAAAGGACAAGAAGAGTTAAAGCTAACAAATTATAGAAGAAATAAAGCATATGGCAGGAAAGGGGGAAGGGGACGGCAATATTAATTTAAGGATGAGCACAAGGAATTGTGATAATGACTCATGGGTGATATGGTAGTGGAAGAGCTAAAAATTAAAAATAAAAACAAAAGGTCCAGAAATTCATCTATTTCTATTACCCTTACTGTCATATTACTATTATTTCTGCCTGAATCACTAAAATGTTTTTTTCAATTTGCCCCCTCCCATTCTCATTACTGAACCTCCATAACAGATTGCAAACACAGCAGTATGAACAATATTATAGGAACAAAAAAAATCAGATCATCCAACTGGTAAATTTAAATTCCCTTAGTGTAAATTTTGTGTTTCACTTTATATTTAAGATAAGATTTCTTCATAAATTTTCTGAAGCCCCAAGTGATCAGGCCCCTGCTTTCTTTTCAAGCCTCATCCCTGATTCTTCTATTCTTTTCTCATTACAGTGACTCCAGCTATGCTGTATCCATCTTACTTCAATAAACAGGCTGCCACAGCTGTATCATGGTTGCTTTTAAAACTCAGCTATGATGCAAAGAACTCAGAAATGCCTCTGCTCAACAGTTACTCATGTTCATCACCCTACATATTATTATCTTTACAGTTGTATATTTATATTCTGCCTCTCCTATAAGAGGTTAACTTTCATGGCGGAAGACATTTTAACTCCAGAGTCTAGAATCCTGCCTATAAGTTGTATGTACTGTTATTTGTATAACTAGCAAATAGACAAAGAAATGTCAATATCCACATAAATCTTGTTTCCAAAGTATTTCCCAATGGAGGTTGAGCAAACATGTGTTAGTTTGATCTCAGATACAATTTACACTCATCCCTCCTCTACATTGTAAGGAATGTGTTTCCATGACTGTTCATTTTCTGACTTTTCAACAGTCCTTTCAGTTCAGGAGCTGGTCTTCCTTCCTGCTATTACCTCATGGTCTTTCTGTTTCCGATTTGTCTCTTCAACTCTTCTGTTAACTCTTCTGTTAAATATTAAATATTCTCATTTGAAATGACTAGTGTTGTTTTTATTTTTCTCACTGGAATTTGACTGATCCAAACACATATTTCCAAAATGCTGTCATTGCTAAAAACAGTTTGAGAAATTTCCTTTTATAAATGACATCACAGCATGTTTTATGAACCAACAAGAAAAAATAGTTGATTACTTTGATCCACTGTATAATCCTAAAAGTGGCATCTATTCCTAAGTACTAAAATATGATATAATTTTTAAAGACACTATTTCTAAAAGCACCAAAATTTGTGGTGGACTTATAAAGGGCCATTTTATTTTTTTTAACTGGCAATATTGTTAATCAGTTAAATGCATTTACCCACTCCTTCCCTTTCTCTTTTTCTCAACATTGTTTTAATATTATTTTTGTCTCATATATATAAAAAGTATGATTTGTGATTATATATTGGCATGTGTATGGTAATTTGCTAGATGATTCACTGGTAATTTTAGAGATGAAGAAAGATTTAAAAATTCAATAACTGCTTATAATTTATATACTCCGTACATTTTTATATGGCATTTGAAAAATCATATTCATGTTTTTGTTTCATTCTAGGGGCTGAATACAAGAGCATAATATATGAAATTAATTCTATACAAGACATTCTGTCTTCTCATGAGACAAGCAGAAACTCCAGATATTTTATATACTTAAAAAAGGATGTAAAATTATTACAAAAGTAAACTTATATTAGTTTCTCTATCAGAAAAAAAGGCAAATACTATAAACAAATGTGACAAAAATGAGTGTCAGTCATTTGATTCTCAAACGTGTTTCATATCATAGCCCATAGCTCTGTGCAAGCCTTCTCTGAGGAGGCATACTTCACTGCAAGAGGCTACTTAAGGGCCAGAAATGTGAAAATCCCACTGAAACATTTGTTGAAAAAGCATTTTTTTTATTGATTACGCACATATAAACACACACACACACACACATTACAACATTGTCTACCCCGAGGTTCTCCCATCACTCTATTACCTATGAACTATCTTAATCCCTTGTGCCCTCCTTCACCCCTGATTTTATTCTCCTCCCCCTCTCTTGCTCTATGCTTCAGTTCTGTTGACAGTTTTAAATTTTTCTTGACTGTTTCCTCTGTATCTCTCATATAAGTGAGATCATCCCATGTTTCTCTTTTTCCTTCTGGCTTATTTCTGCTAGCATGATTCCTTCTAGCTCCATTTGTATTTCTGTGAATGACATAAATTTGTCTTTTTTGATGAATAATATTCTATTGTATAAAAATACCACAAGTAGGGAAGGTAGAAATTGCAACTCAGCTGGACAAGTTTTCTGAAAAAAACTTTTTTCCAAGGCAGAGTTCTGTATATGTGCAGAGGGAACTGGGGAAGAGGAGCACAGGACCAGGTGAAAGAGCACAAACAGTGCCTAGTTCAAATGTTAATGTTTCCCACCATTTTATTTTGTTGAGATGGTTTATATTCTCAAATATATGTTCTATAAAATTATTGGAGACTACCTTTGTACCATTTTTTTATTCCATTATTTTTGCTAAGTTGTGTACACATTGTAGATCTTCTGTACAGTTGTTATCATTTAACAGATGCATGATGTGCTAATATTTTCTCCAATTCAGTAGGATGTCTCTTTGTTTTGGTTACTGATTCTTTCACTGTATACAGAAACTTTTTAGTTTGATATCATTTTTTTAAAAAAATATAATTCTGACTTTTCTTTTTCTTTTTTTTAATTTTTATTTATATATAAACTTCACAACATTGTAATCTCAAGGATTTCCCCCCTCCCGCCCCTCCCTTCCTCTCCTTTCCCTCCTGCTCAAAGTTGTGCGCTTCAGTTTGGTGCTTAGCTTGTTTCAACTTTTCCTCAAGGCTTTTGTTTATTTTTTTCAAAACCAAATAAGGACAGCACTAAGAAAGAAAACTATAGACCAATTTCCTTAATGAACACAGATGCAAAAATTTTAAGCAAAATCTTGGCAAACAGAATCCAACAATGCATTAAAAGCATCATTCACCACGACCAAATGGGATTTATCCCAGAGGCACAAGGTGGTTTAACATCCGGAAATCAACTAACATAATCCACCACATCAACAAAGAGAAAAATAAAAACCACATGATCATATCAGTAGATGCAGAGAAAGCATTGACAAAGTCCAACATCCATTCATGATAAAAGCCCTTGAAAAATTAGGGATTAAAGGAATTTACCTCAACATAATAAAAGCCATCTATGACAAACCTATGCCAAAAATCATCCTAAACGGGGAAAAACTAAAATCATTCCAGTTGATATGATTCTTGTTAGTTTTCTTTTATTTTCATTTCTACTGTATATGAGCCTGCAAAGCTTCTGAGGTTTATGTCATGGAGTACCTTGCCTATGTTATCCTTTATATGTTTTAGGAATTCAGGTCATACACTTAAGGTTTACATGAAATTGAGTTGATTTTTTGTGTAGATAACAGTGTTAGATAACAGTCTAGTTTTGTTCTTTTGAATGTGGCAGTACAATTTTCCCAACACCAGGCATTGAATATGCTTTCCTTGTTCCAATGTATATTGCTCTTAATCATAAATTAGTTGTGCATGAAGGTGTGGTTTTATTTTAGGTTCTGACTTCTATTCCATTGGTCTGAGAGTCTCTTTTTGTTCCATAGCATAGTGTCTTAATTATTATGGCCTTACAGTAGATTCTGAAGTCCAGAAGTGTAATCCAAATATTTTTTTCCAATTTTTTAGTCAGAAAGCTTTGGCTATATATGCTTTTTGTGGTTCTATAAGAATTTGAGTAATCTTTGTTTTACTTGGTAGGATGTCCATTTTGACAATGTGTATTCTTCCAATCCATGAGCAAGGAATACATTTGTGTCTTTTATTTCTTTTAATAATGCTTTATAAATATCCTTGTAAAGTTCCTTCACCTATTTTTATAAGGTTTATTCCCAAGTATAAAAATAAAAATTTTAAATGGGAAGATTTTCTTTACTTCTAGTTTATTATTTGTGTGTGTGTGTGTGTGTGTGTGTATGAAAGCAATGAATTTTGTGTGTTGACTTTGTATCCTACCACTTTGCTGAACTGCTTTATTATTTCTATTAGGTTTTCCATGAAGTATTCCATGAAGTCTCTAATTTTCCATGTATATTCTGTAAATTATAGCGTTATTTCTTTCCCATTTTGGATTCCTTTGTTTCCCCTCTCCTTGCTGCTCTAGCTAGGAATTTAATACTAGGTTGAATAGAATGGAGGGAGTGGACATCCTTTTCTTGTCCCATGTCTCAGTGGAAAGGCTTTCAGGTTTTCATCACTGAGAAAGATAACTATGGGTTTGCCATACATGACTTTTATTATGGCAAAATACATTTCATTTATGCCTAGTTTTTCAAGGGTTTTCATCATAAGTTGATATGGAAACTTACTAAATATTTTATCTGCATATGTGACCCAACCATTCTACACTTAGGTATCTATCCAAAGAACACAAAAACATTAACTGAAAGAAAACCTGCCCTCTTATGTTTATAAAAGCACTGTTTACAATAGACAAGATATGAAAACAACCCAAATGACCCAGAACAGAAGAGTGAGTCAAGAAAATATACAGAATGGAATACTTTCCAGTGATCAAAAAAGATAATCTCCTGCCATCTGCAGCAGCATGGATCAGATTGCAAGGATTATTCTAAGTGAAGTGAGCCAGTAGGAGATAAATGCTGCATGATTTTATTTATATGCAGAATCTAGAGAAATAAAAGAAAGAATCAAAGATAAACATTAAGACTAGCCCTTGAAAGCAGATTAAGGATCTGAGACACTCAGAGAGGAAGGGAAGAAAAGACATAGGTGGAAAGTAGAGAATGGGGGGACAAGAATGTGGTGGAATGTGAAGGGGAACTGTGGGCACTTTGATGGTGGAACAACTTTGGGGACAGTACCTGAGGGTAGAATTCCTATACTGTGAAAAAATAAACAAGGATATTTAAAATACAAAATAATAAAAAAAATTTAAAAGCTACTTAAAAATATGTATGCTTTTCATTTTTCCCTCTTGTTATGTAACAATGACTGATTTTATTTCCTAAGAGCATCTAATAATTCTTTTATTGAAAAGATGATATACAGATAACATTCCATGCTTCAAAATTCAAAAAATCACTGCCTCATACATAGACTTCTACAATCAGAAATTACATTCTCTGTGTCTACAGATTGATGTAAATATCATTATTGAGATAGAGTCAAGTAAATTTATAGACTTTATGAGATAATATTTTATAGACTTTAAGAGAAAAAATTTCAGTGGGAAGTTGATAAAATTGATCAAGTCTCTTATAAGGAGACTTATATAAGGAGACTCAAGTTTCTTATAAAAGATACACAATTAAGCTGCCTTCATTTCAGGTTCATTTTATAACAGAGGGCAAACTTCAACTTAAAAAGAAATAGCTAAGAAAACTACAGGGAAAGAAATATCAGTGAGCACTAAAAATATCTAACTGAAAAAATCAAGATTAAAGATAAATTATGAGAATTAATGTGACAAATTAGAATAACAATGCATGTGCCTTGGAACACATGTACAATATGTAGGAACAATAGGTACAGAAGGAATTGAAAGCTGAAAAGGTGATAGGTAGGACAACTTAGCTATTGCCTAATTTGCAATGTCTGGGAATCAAAAGCTGTCACATAAAGTTGAAAAGACAAGTAAGTCATAAAGATATTTTGCAGTTCAAATGTGAACATAATGTAATTTTGAGTAAAATTGTGTAGGGGGAGAAGAGGAAACATTCTTTTAACTTATTTACATAGGGAACTGTTATTAATTTCCTATTGTTGTGGTAGCAAACTGCTACAAAAATTAGTGATTTAAAACCACATAAATTTATTCTCTTAACAGTTCTGGAGATCAGAAACTCCAAATTCATTTTCACTGGGCTAAAGGTTACTTCCATATGTGAACTCTTAGAAGAGAATCCATGTTCTTGGTTTTTAACCTCAAGGAGCAGCTAGCATTGCTTATTTTGTAGTCCATCTCCAAATTCAAAGCACATTTCTCCAATTTCTGCTTCCCCCATTGTATTCTTAAAATTTTTTGTCATTAATTGTAAATTTATGAGCTTATTTACAGGTTCTCTATTCAGTAACATTGATCTTGATATCTTCTTCAATAATTATATGTTGGTTTGACTACTAAGTAACATAATTTG
The DNA here is from genome assembly GCA_004024945.1 of Uropsilus gracilis. Lineage (NCBI taxonomy): Eukaryota > Metazoa > Chordata > Mammalia > Eulipotyphla > Talpidae > Uropsilus > Uropsilus gracilis. Next base: position 7,833 of record PVHY01005512.1, read on the forward strand.
AAATCAGAAAGTGTGACACCTCCAGTTTTGTTCCAGCTTAGATTATATTAGTCATTCAGGATTTTAAGTTTTATAATTATTTTTCCCCTGAAAAATGCTACTGAAAATTTTATAGGGGTTGTATTGAATCTACAAACTATTTTGAGTTTTATGGAAATTTTAACAATATTTAGAGTTCTGACCTATAAACATGGAATAATTTTTTCTTATTTTTGGTTTTCAATTTATTTCATCAATGTCATAGTTTTTAGTGTACAGATATTTCATTAGTCTGCTTAAATTTTTTCTAAGTATGTTTTTTTGTGCAATTGTTTTTTAATACATAATTTATTAATGTATAGAAATGCAACTTAATTGTGTTTATTGATTTTATGTTTTGAAATTTTATTTCTAACAGCCACAGTTTTGAAGATTTTGGATACTTAATATATCATCTATAAATTGGGAGAGGTTTACTTGTTCTTTTCCATTCATTTCATTTCTTTTATCCTGTGTAACTGCTCTTATGAGAAATGCAATTTCTATGTTGAATAAAGTGGCGAGAGAGGGAACTCTCGTCTTTTTGGTGATATTAGGAACAAAACTTTCAGCCTTTCCTGTTAAGTGTGGGTTAGGTGTGGACTTGTCACCTATGACTTTTATTATATGGAGGTACAGGCATACATTTCAGATATTTCACTTTCAGTTCCAGACCACCACAAAAATGTGACTATCCCTATAAAGTGAGTCATATGAACTTTTGTTTTTAGTTGTATTTTTATATAAACACATAAAAGTTCTATCAACACAATAGAATGTCTATTAAGAGGGCAACAGTTTTATCTGTAAAAACAGTATCTTGTATATTGTAAAGCAAAGGAAGCACATGATGTTCAAATATGTGCTGGACTTGCTTGTGTATAATACCCACAAATTTCAATTTGTAAAAGAAAAAAACTACATCTGTGAAGTTCAATAAAGCAAAGCACAATAAAGCAAATTCTTTATATTACTGGCCCCCAATACCCAATTTATTATGAATCTTTATCATAAAATATATTGAAGTTTTTCAAATATATCAATTTTGCATCTACTGAGATGATTGCATAATTTTTAATCCTTCACTTTATTTACATGGCATATCACCTTAATTGAGGTGATAATGAACTCTACTTGCATCCCTGGATTACATTCATCTTGATTGTGGTGTATGATCCTGTTCATATATTGTTGAATCCAGTTTGTTGATATTATTTTGAGTTTTTTTGCTTTGTGCATTAGAGATATTTACCTGTAATATTTATTTTCTTGTGTTGTTCATGTCTGACGTTGGATACAGGGTAATGTCGACCTCAAGAAATACATTCTGAAGAATTTTCTCCATTTTTCACTTTTAGAAGACTTTGGTAAATTTACCAATGAAGTCATGAGATTGTGAACTTTTGGTTGTTGTGAATATTTCAATTACTGATTCAATCTCTTTTTTAGTAATTTGTTCCGGTTTTCTATTTCTTCAAGATTATGTCTTGCTAGGTTGTATGTTTTCAGGAATTTACCCATTCTAATTTGTAAAATTTTTGATTTATATTGCTCTTAATAGACTATTTTGATCCTTTGTTCTGTGTGGAAACAATTAATTCTCCTCTTTCATGACCAATTCTACTTATTTGAGTCTTTTTTTCTAGATAAATCTAGCTAAAATGTTATCAATATTTTTTTTTACTTTTACAAAAAAAGTTAAAGGTTGTAATTTCATTGGTCTGGTTCAATGTCTTTTTAGACTGTATTTTATTTCCACGATGATATTTGTGACTTCCCTTTTCCTACTAGCTTTAGATTTCATTTAATTCTCTTTTTCTAGTTCCTTGAGCTCTTAAGTTAGGTTGTTGACTTGGGGTTTTTCTTGCTTCATAATATAGGCACTTATTTTTTTGAACATTCATCTCAAATGCTTTTGCTGCATCCTGTAAGTTAATGATATGGTTCCATTTTCATTTATCTCAAGACAATATTTACTTACCCTTTACTTTCTTTTTGACCAATTGGTTGTTCAGGAGAATATCAATCCCATGTGTTCATGAATTTTCCAGTTTCCTTCTATTACATATAGAATGTGGTCTGAGAAGATACTAGGTATGAAAATCCACTTGAATTATTTTGTTACCTACCATATAATCTCTTCCAGAAAATATCCCATATGCATTTGATGAGAATTATACTTTGTTGTTGTCAGATTGAATGTTCTATATATGTCTCTTAGGTCCATTGTGTCTATAGTGTTGTTCAAACTCTTTCTCTATTTTTTTCCTTCTGTCTGGATGAACTATCCATTATTAAAATTAAAGTTCCCTACTACTATTATATTGTTGCTTTCCCTTTTGTTCTCCTAGATTTACATTATATATTCAGGTCTTCTGATGTTCAAACTATTTCCTTATTTTTTCCTCCTTGATTGATGCATAATATTCCATTGGGTATATATACCACATTTTTTTCCCAGCCATTCATCAGTTTGGAGGCATTTGGGTTGTTTCCATATCTTGTCAATTGTAAACAGAGCTGCAATAAACATGCTTATATATGTTCTTTTTAAATTAGTGTTTTCGTCTCCTCTGGGTAGATTCCCAGTAGAGGGATTGCTGGATCCACTTTCAATTATTTGAGGGTCCTTCACACAGCCTTCCATAGTGGCTGGACTAGTTTGCACTCCCACCAGCAGTGTAAGAGAGTTCCTTTTTCTCCACATCTGTGCCAACACTTGTCCATTTTTTTTATATGGGCCATTCTTACTGGTGTAAGATGGGATCTCAGTGTGGTTTTGATTCACATTTCATGATTATTAGTGAAGTGGAGCATTCTTTCAAATGCCTATTAGCCATCTGTATTTCCTCTTTGGTGAGGAGTCAAGCCCAGCCAAAAAATGGGGAAAAGAACTAAAGAGACACTTCACCAAAGAGGACATTTATTTACATTTAAAGTAATGATATCAAAAGTTTACTAGCAAAACTTTCTGATGTTATTAATGATTTTCTGATTGTTCATAAACTTATTGCTCCCTATTTTTCATCCTGCTACTTTAACTTCTTTGTCATGCTTCTTTGTGAAAATACTACAGGTTTTACCTTAATGGTTACTATGAGACTCACAAAATAACTTAAAGTGTTAAATTTAAACTAAAACTATTTGTTTCATATTTAAATTATTAAAACATTTTTTTCAATACAATTTTCTAAACCTTGTATTTTTACTATTCCTTCCACTCATTAAGGCTATTGCTATATGTTACATAGCTTTATATATTGTGTAACTAATAACAGATTATTGTGATTGTGGCAATTTTA